>OY856412.1:717704247-717711747 GCA_963693085.1 Alisma plantago-aquatica
GGCAATGCTCCTCTGCGGCAGTGATGTACGTTGCTCGCAGCACGTACAGGTGGTCGTCGACGTCCTCCGAACGCAGGCGTCAAGGCGTCTGCGTCTCTACTTCGTCCACGCGGATGGACGGAACTCCACGTCGCGCTTCTCAAGCCAGCGGGAAGGAGCGTGTCTCTGCGGCGGCGTGCTAGCGGCGCGTTGCTCTCCTTTCTCTCCTAAGGACGGCGACGGCTAGGTTTACGTGCGTCAGAATAACCTAAAAGCGTCTCTCTATATCTTATATAGATATCGGCCGTCTATCCTCCTTTAAATAGGATAAGAAGAGAAGTAGGGTTTCCTAAACCCATCGGTAAACAGAAACGTTGCGTTAATTAAAACGCTCGTGGATTAATTAGAATATTTCGGAATTCATTAATTAACCAAATAATCGCATTAATTGATTAATTAATATCCGACTCCATGCAATCGCTTGGGATGGCTCTACGGGCATACATATACCAACAGACTCCCACTTGCACTTAGAGCCAGTCACTCCAATATTATTCTAATCGATTACATAAAACATTTTAGTAATCAATGTGATTCGAAGCAATTTCAATCAAATCCACAATTATACTCCTATTCCAACACATCCTGTGCGTGTGACCCGGTGGGCTCCAAATTACGTTGGCAGTGATATCCATAATCATATTATGATTTCACAAGCAATGATTGGTATCTAGCAAGACTTCATTGCTACCCAAGTAATTGGAGAAGTTGGAGAACAACTTAACCTATCATACATGACTGGTGTTACAGTGATTGTACAGTTCCTTTGTCGTTGATATCCGGATTGAACTCAAGTCATGGAATTGTTATCCTCTTCAATGTTCAATCCATGTTCCTTGAACTAGAGCAGACTGTCTGAGATATATGTAAGCTCAATACCACATATTGACTCACATCAGCATGGCCATGCATTTCTCAGTCTCGCTTATCAAGTGGCCGGAATATCAAACTCCCGTAGGAAGGACAAATTCCATCTACATCACTCACAGTCATCCCCATGTGTCACAGTGCACCCAAGCACCATCTTTATAGCAATCCTTATTCAGGACCACGATGGATGATGTCAAAGTACACCGAACGTCATGTGATAAGTGTAGTGACTTCAGGTCTAAGAACCACAATCACCACCATCATTATGAGATGTGACTCTAACTACCAATCATGGTATCCATGTGTCACTCTCAAGGTGGGTCTATCCGATACACTGTTCTCTAACAAGTATCTATGTATTTGGTTTGATATCTCCATATCATGGATAATGAGACTCTTCCATCAACCAAAATACATTCTAATCTTATGTGTTATTGATGTCTATGGATATTTCCACAATAACAACCGATTAGGGACAAAACAAGAATACATACTCTTAGCATACATATGATCTCACTGTTCAGGTCATCAACCCGAAGACATATGTCATTGAGTATATTATTCTATAGACATCTATAAGTTTTATGGTCATCTCACAATATAAAACACAAACATATAGATTGGAAACTTGCCTTTATTGATATGATCAATATAGTATTACAAATCGTTTACATAGTATCCCATTACAATCATCGAATGATAGTCTCTATGGGCATACATACCAACAGATTCCCACTTGCACTTATACCCAATCACCCATGAATCTCAATCCAAGTGATCGAACATGCCCGTCATGTTTCTGTTGTGAAAGTGCTTTTGTGAGCGGGTCAGCCACATTGCTTTCTGTAGGTACTCTGCAAATCTTCACATCTCCTCGTTGTACGATCTCTCGTATGAGATGGAACCGCCGTAGAATATGTTTGGAACGTTGGTGCGATCTTGGTTCTTTAGCTTGTGCAATTGCTCCATTGTTGTCGCAAAACAACTCAATTGCATCACCAGCGCTTGGAACCACTCCAAGTTCAGAAATGAACTTCTTGATCCACACAGCTTCCTTTGCAGCATTAGATGCGGCAATATATTCGGCCTCTGTTGTAGAATCTGCAACCGTCTCTTGCTTGGAACTCTTCCAGCTCACAACTCCATTGTTCAGGCAAAACACAAATCCAGATTGCGATCTGTAGTCATCTTTGTCAGTTTGGAAGCTAGCATCAGTGTAACCCTTTACTACGAGCTCTTCCTCACCACCGTATACCAAGAATTGATCCTTAGTCCTTCTCAAGTACTTTAGGATGTTCTTTACGGCTGTCCAGTGACATTCACCTGGATCTGACTGATACCGGCTCGTCATGCTCAAAGCATACGATACATCAGGACGAGTACATAACATCGCGTACATGATAGATCCAATTGCTGATGCATATGGAATCTTACTCATGCGTGCCCGTTCATCACATGAACTAGGACATTGGGATTTAGAGATTGTAACCCCATGGGACATGGGTAAGTTACCTCTCTTAGAACCCTCCATGCTAAACCTCTTTAGCACCTTGTCAATGTATGTGCTCTGGCTTAGGCCTAGAAGCCTTCTAGATCTATCTCTATAGATCTTGATCCCTAGTATATAGGATGCTTCACCTAAATCCTTCATAGAGAAAGTCTTCCCTAGCCAACCTTTTACTGTCTGAAGAGTAGGGATGTCATTTCCCATCAATAGTATGTCATCCACATACAATATGAGAAATACAACTGTGCTCCCACTAACCTTTTTGTAAACACAAGGTTCATCTTCATTTTGACTAAAGCCAAACTTTTTGACTACTTCATCAAAATGTAGATTCCAGCTCCGAGATGCTTGCTTCAATCCATAGATTGACCTTTGTAGCTTACAGACTTTATTGGCTTCCTTTGGATCGATAAAACCCTCAGGTTGTGTCATGTACACATCCTCGAGTAAATTCCCATTAAGGAATGTTGTTTTAACATCCATCTGCCAAATCTCATAGTCATGATAAGCTGCAATGGCAAGCATGATCCTGATGGATTTAACCATGGCAACTGGTGAGAAGGTCTCGTCATAATCAACACCTTGAATTTGACGGAATCCTTTCACAACCAATCTACCTTTATAGGTTTGAACATTTCCATCCATGTCAGTCTTCTTCTTGAAGACCCACTTGCACCCTATGGGTCTTACCCCTTCGGGTGGATCCACCAAGGTCCATACCTTGTTGGTGTACATGGATTCCATCTCAGATCTCATGGCTTCGAGCCATTTCTCAGATTCTGGTCCCTTAGTAGCTTCTAGATAGGAAGTTGGCTCATCTGCTATGCCCAATTCGTCACTGTCTTGAGTTATGAGAAATCCAAATCTCTCAGGCTCAATTCGTGTCCTACTAGACCTACGAGGTTCCTGTGTTACATTTGGAACTTGAAATTCCACAACAACTTGTGAGTCCTCATGTTCCTTATGTACCTCCTCAGGTTCTCTACTTTCTTGTTGGTCTCGAACTTCTTCGAACTCTACATTCCTCCCACTAATTCCTTTGGAAATAAATTCCTTTTCAAGAAATACAGCAGTCCTAGCAACAAACACTTTGTTGTCAGTTGGTGTGTAGAAGTAGTATCCCCGAGTTTCCTTGGGGTATCCAACAAAATAGCATTTTTCCGATTTGGGTCCAAGCTTTTCAGGAAATTGTTTCCTAACATAAGCTTCACATCCCCAAATCTTTAACATAGACAAATTGGGACGATTCCCATTCCATATCTCAAATGGTGTCTTTTGAACCGATTTGGAAGGTACACGGTTAAGTGTAAATGCTGCAGTTTCAAGAGCATATCCCCAGAACGATATTGGAAGTTCGGCTGAACTCATCATTGATCGTACCATGTCTAATAATGTACGATTCCTTCTTTCTGACACACCATTATGTTGTGGTGTACCAGGTGGAGTCCATTGTGATACAATACCACGGTCTCTCAGAAGGTCCTCAAACTCTTGGCTTAAGTATTCACCACCTCGATCTGAACGGAGTGCTTTAATACTCTTACCAAGTTGCTTCTCCACTTCATTCATGAAAGTCTTGAACATTTCAAGAGTTTTTGACTTGTGTTTCATAAGATATACATAGCCATACCTACTGAGGTCATCAGTGAAGGTAATGAAGTATTGATAGCCTCCTCTAGCATTTGATCTAAAAGGTCCACATACATCAGTATGTATGAGCCCTAGCAGATCACTGGCTCTCTCACTGTGTCCAGTGAAAGGAGTCTTGGTCATCTTCCCTAATAAACATGCCTCGCATGTCTCTAATGATTCAAAATCAAAAGAGTCTAGATAACCATCCTTATGGAGTCTAGATATGCGCTTCTCGTTTATGTGCCCAAGACGACAATGCCATAAGAATGTTTTGTTTGAGCTGTCAAGTTTTAGCCTTTTAGTATTTACGTTATATATGCTAGTCTCAAGTTCTAACAAGTAGATGCCATAAGACATAGGGGCATTGCCATAAAAGATCTCATCTTTAGAAATAGAAATAATTCCATTCTTAATGTGAAATTCAAATCCACTCTTGTCCATACAAGATATAGAAATAATATTTCTATTAATGGCAGGTACATAATAGCAATTCTCTAATTCTATTACAAGGCCCGTAGGCAAAGATAAACTAATAACTCCAACTGCGGTGGCAGCAACTCTTGCTCCATTAGCGACCCGCAGCTCGACTTGGCCCTTTCGTAAAGGCTTACTTCTTATCAGATCCTGCATATTAGAACATATGTGAGATCCACATCCGGTATCCAGTACCCATGATGAAGAAGTATTTAAGTTTATCTCAATAACGTATATACCTGAAGTGGAGATCTCTATCCCCTGCTTCTTCTTCCTTAGTTCCTCCAGGTAGAGAGGACAGTTTCTTTTCCAATGTCCAGGCTGGTGACAATGGTGACAACTGCCTTCTTTGGAGATCCCACCTTTAGCTTTGAGCGCGGATGACTTTGGCTTCTGCCCGGCTTTAGAACGTTTCTTAGCCTTGCCTTTGCCTTTTGACTTTCCCTTTGTCTTGCTGATCATCATCACAGACTTGGGCTTGTCTTTCTTCATCTGTGCTTCGGCTGTCCTCAACATGCCCAACAATTCTGACAACGGCTTGTCAAAATTGTTCATGTTGTAGTTCATGACAAAATGATTATATGATTCAGGCAACGATTGTAGAATCACATCAGTGGCCAACTCTTGACCTAGGGGAAATCCCAGCTTGGATAGGCTTTCCACGTACCCAATCAAGGTGAGTATATGGGTGCCAACTGAGTCTCCCTCTTTCATCTTGCTTTTGAACAACGCCTTTGAGACATCATATCTCTCCTGTCTTGCTTTATGTTGATACATGTTCTTGAGATGTGTTACCATCTCCATGACATTCATGTTCTCATGTTGCTCTTGCAACTCATAGTTCATTGAGCACAACATTAGGCACTTGACATCCACAGCATCATCAAGGTGCTTCTTGTAAGCATCCTTTTCAGCCTTGGGCGCATTTACGGCGGGCTCCTCTGGCTCTGGTGTTTCAAGGACATAGAGCTTACGCTCATGTGTGAGAACAATTCTCAATGTCCTAAACCAGTTTTGAAAGTTGGTTCCGGTAAGTTTGTCCTTCTCAAGGACCGATCGCAACGAGAACGTGTGAGTGTTGTTTGCCATTTGATTGCTACAAAAGAAAAAATTTGCATTTAGTCCAAAACATTTTGACTTGTAAAGATTTGATAAACGAGATTAATTAGGCCTTTAATTAATTACGCTCCCACTATTTTATTCAAATTGATAGCCCTCACTATCAACTCGGAAGATTGCAACGCACAACCTTCTAGTGAGCCAAGACCCAAAATAATTGGATCAATGCCCAGCCAACGCCGGCGTCAAAGACCAAATACTAAGGTAGGCAACTTTTGCCAATTGCATCATATGCAACTCTTGGATAGATGATCATACACAACTCCTTGCCATGATGCATCTGTGTGCCTCTAGGTACTTGATCCTATCAAGGTTCCCTAGTTAAGTCCAACCCATAAGCCAACACGATGAGTGTGCACCCTGCGGAGGCAGACCCACACACCCACCATCACACTTCCACGAGATAGACAGTGTACCACGCGGAGGCGTGCCCACACATAGTCGATCAAGTTTTTCATGTGTGTTGCTTTATGGAAGGCAACTAAAACTTAATATTATTAATTGAGGGATTTTATTAATATATATATATATATATATATATATATATATATATATATCCAAACACCACATACTTATAGTACGTATCATATACTACTATATCCACAACCACAAACGATAGACATGCAATCACAAATACATCGGTTATGGCCATACTATTGTAATCCTTTGGAGCAACAAAGGATTACGGTCCACCTATGGTCTTATGCATCTCATGCACACCTGTGAAAACAACCTGTAAGCCTATAATGATCAACATTACAATGAACAACTTCATGGATGCTTCGTGAGGTTGGAATGTCAAGTTGCTTCTTGGAATGGGATCTTCTTGTTGCTTCTCCATGGACGCTCCTTGGAGTGGGATCTTCAGGTTGCTTCTTGGAATTAGATCTTCATGGTGCTTCTCCATGGACACTCCTTGGAGTTGGATCTTCAAGTGGCCTCCTTACATCAAAATTACAAAGACTAAAACTAATCCTATCTTTATTACATCATATGATTACAAAATTAAAGAGAAAGAATTAATTACACTTTGAAATAAGAGATGAGGCTCGGCATGCAAGCCGAATACATTATACAAAGGATCCATATGCAACGATTATACATCCATAACATTCACAAACAACCATATCCACAAGATCAACATCCACATCCATTCACAACATTCACAAAAGGGGATACTAGGCCATAACCGTGCACGCACCCACCACATAAAACAGATTTTAAAGGCGACGTGTATGCTATCATAGGTATATCTACATATACGTATATACATATTAAAATTGCAGTACTTTTAATGCGGGACATTCCCCATTAAATGAATTTTGACTCCCACGCAGACAATGCGGGGTACACAGGGGCAGAGCCCCTGAAAGGTCTACGGAATTTTACTTCCGTGCACTTAGGAAAATCACTATTTTCCACAGTCGACCCCGTCCAAAACGTCAAAAACAATAGCCTGCGGCGTATGTGGAATTAGGTTTAGATTTGCACATTAACAGGTTTAATTCGCATCGTATGCAACATAAAACAGTATACAGCGATTCGATCATATCGAAACGAATCCAAATACGCCGTAGATCGACGCTGCTCTGATACCACTGTTGGGTTTTGTGGAGAAAACATGCGCGGCAGAAGCGATAAAATCCACGCAACCCGTAACGGGATCTCGTCGATAACAGCGTATTCGGAAATAGGTTTGCGGGATATACCTTATCGCGGAGCAAGTCCGGCGATGTCCCGCTGCACGACGGTGCAACACTGCTTGTCAAACACGGACGGATCTTCTCTCCCGTTTGCTGTCGCAGGTTGATCCGGCAATGCTCCTCTGCGGCAGTGATGTACGTTGCTCGCAGCACGTA
>OY856412.1:717716747-717746747 GCA_963693085.1 Alisma plantago-aquatica
TTTTGTTTCCGCTGATACCACTGTTGCCAAAGTTCTTTTAGAATCAATCAGGTTTTCAAACATAAATTATTATAACAAATGCTACAAAGAATGTGTAATACTTCTATCAAATACTTTTTGAAGCTTTATAAAACATTGGGATCTCAATCCCTTATCACATCATGGGCATTCTCATCCCTTAACATCTCATCATTATGATTATCGAATATGGGTATTCAAACTCTTAGTTAATCAAAGAACACTTGTTACCACTTATCATGTAACTAATACCTTTAGGTCATCTGATCAAGGTAAACATGATACTTGCTACATAAGCATCTCACATGGCTTTCAAGGCCCATTTAATCTTTTGTTACCTCTTACTAGGCAACAAAGCATATTATGGCTCACAAGGCCCATACAACAATTCCAATAATAAAACATCATAGCTCGTACTTGTCTATGCCCAACATCTCATGATACATGCATGATTAGTACACATGCTAATAGTTATATCAATTACATATCAGCACTATGCAATGTGATGGTAGCATCACTATTCTCTCATTACGGTTAGGGTTTCCAAACTCATGTCAATTAGGGATACTCATCCCATTACCCAAAATTAGGGTTATGGTTCATCATCATATTTCCCAAGATTAGGGTTTCATGCACTATAACCCAAAATTAGGGTTTCGCATATCTTCACCCTATATTAGGATTAGGGTTTCATATTAGAGTTTCATATAGAATTACATAGCATCACCCTGGATTATATTTTCACATCATATCACTGGAATAGGGTTTCACATGGAATCACCATAGATAAGGGTTTCACATCACATTATTGCATTAGGGTTTCACATGGCATCACCCTAGATTACACATCATTATCTTGAATTAAGGTTCCTTATAACTTTCCCCAAATTAGGGTTTCATGTAACTTTACCCGAAATTAGGGTTTCATGAAGCATCTTCTTAAATTAGGGTTTTTCATTATATTGCCCTGAATTGGGATTTCTCATATCATCACCCTAGATTAGGGTTACACCATTACCCAAGATTAGGGTTTCACCTAGCATTTCCCTAAATTAGGGTTAGGTCTCGTCAACTTTCCCGATTAATGTTTCATGATCTCTTTATGAAGGATCATACCCTAATTACATATTTTATTCATGTTGAAAGTGTTGAGGCTTAACCACTACATGATTATTATACATATATGAATTCCTCTCTCTCATCCTCTCTAGGATGTTGATTACTTCAAGCTTAATTAGATTAGGTCAACCCTTCATTCAAGTACATATAGTTAGGGTTAGCATAGTGTAATTGAGATATTACTTCCATAAGCATCAAAGGTTAACCCCTCTAAGGGTACTAATCACCCTAGTACCTTAAAGGTACAACCATTGTAATTATCTTTAATAAACATCATTAACAATCATGGGGTTAATTGATCTTTCATCACATTAGGTCTTCAAACGGTTTTGGTTGCATTGAACCTCCAAACGGTTTTGACCCCTCAACCTCCAAACAGTTTTGAGACCATTTGCCCTCCAAACGGTTTTGAAACTATTTGGGCATCTAGGGTTGAGACCGTTTGCCCTCCAAATGGTTTTCAAACCGTTTGGGCACTCAACCCTTGAAACCGTTTGATCACATGTACATTGAAACCGAATGGACCCATCAACATTTGAAACCAATTGGATAAATCAGCCTTGAAACTAATTGGAACTCCAAATGGTTTGAGACCATTTGATCTCAAAATATTTGAAGACCGTTTGATACCAAACAGTTTCAAGATTGTTTGGTATCAAACAGTCTTCAAATCATTTGAGATCAAATGGTCTCAAACCATTTGGAGTTCCAATCGGTTTCAAGGCTGATTTATCCAGACCGTTAGGTCCAAAATACCTTGAGAATGAAAGGATCATCTAAGGTTTCTTTCAAACAATTAATTAGGGTTTGATTCATTGAATCATTCATCAATTGGACCATTAAGAGTAGATCAAAATGTAACCCTTGGATATCCATCCATCCATGACTCCACTTGGCCTCAAACGGTCTTGAGACTATGTGACCTCAAACGGTCTTGAGATTGTTTGCCCTCAAACGGTCTTGAGACCGTTTGATCATTCCACCTTGAAAACATTTGAATCAATTTAGGGTTTCTTCAATCAACCGATTAGGGTTTGTAATCAATGGATCATCCATCACTATAACCATTGTGATTAGATCAATTGGAACCATTGGATCAACATCCAACTACATCAGCAAGTATCCCCAAACGGTCTTGGGACCGATTGGTCTCAACTTGAAACCGTTAGGACCTGATATTTCTTGAGGTGTGTGCTAAGATAACACCATCATCTTTGAGCTTCAAACCATCGAATGTTTTTGTGATCTTTTTGGTGATTTCATCAATTAATCAAAAGGAAATTCAGGATAGAAAAAGGAATCAACATATGATGAAGAAATGAAATCAATAATGATATTTAAGGGTTCAAGTTATATAACTCGCCTTCAAAGTTAAATCCAAGCTTCAAGCTTCATGTCTTTAATGGTGAATGAAGCTTTCTCAACTTCCCAAGGTCCGTCCTCAAGTCTTTGAGTGAAAAGAATGGCTAAAGTTGAAGATTGAATGGAGAAACGAAGAAAATAAGCATTGAATTTTGATTTCCACCATGAATTCAAGGTTGAATATGATTAAGGAGCGCACCTACATGTTGGGGTACGTCCTCCTGTTTCTCCTAAGCTCCCTTGTGCTTGGACAAAGTAAGTAAAGAAAGAAGAGTCGAAAAATCCTTTCATGTGGGTGAAAGAATGGAGTGTATATAAGGGAAATTCAAGAGAGAGAAAGTTTTATAAAAATCCTTCAATTCCTAAAATTAGTGCCACTTATCCCACTCACTTCCTTGCATATGAATCCATCATCCACCTCTTCGAAATCCTCTTCTTTATCCATGAATTACAAGAAAACAATTAAGCACCTTAATCAATATAATAATAATATCCAAAAATTAGTGGATAATACTTTTTCTTTAACTAATGTGAGTGGGTTCTCCACTCACTTTAGATATTTCGGTGCCATTGCAAGGCACAAGGACGTCCATACTTATATAAATTCAACCATCACATTTTTGGTTGAAGGGCACTTCCATTAATATATTTATTTTTGCATTAAATTGAATTAGGGTTTCAATTATGCTTAAATCTTGATTATTTTAATGTCAAGATTCTCTCTCTCCCAAAGAGATTCAAATGATATGCCCCTATAATTTTCTTGTCTCTAATTGATACCAAGAAACATTAGGGACTCTCTATAATTGGTATTTTACATGTTGAACCCTAGGTTTTGGGTAAATTGCACATTACACCAAAACTAGATTTTAATGCACAAACATTGCTTAATAAGCTCTTTCTTGGTGCTCAGGCTTGAGGAAGACATACCTTAGTATCATTCTCATTCTTATGATTCTATAACACTTTAGGAACATTTATCATGTAACATTTGCAAGTTAACGCCTCAACTTGGGTAATTTGCATTTTAGTCCAAAATAGGTAAAACATTGTTTTTAACATTATTCAAAAAGGACTAAAATTGAAATATAAGTTCCTCTTGAGCCTTACTTGCTTTTGAAAAGGTAAGAGCAAGCATATAATTATCTTTTTTAAACAAAACATCTAGGGTTAAAGCATAACCCAGTTCAGGGATGTTACAAATTATCCACCCCTAATAGGGATTTCGTCCCCGAAATCATCAAGAGAAAAGAGAAGGGTACTTCCTCCTCATCTCTTACTCTAGCTCCCACGTAGCTTCTTAAATGCCACAGTGATGCCAAAGAACTTTAACAAGACATATGTCTTTCTTTTTCAGCATTTTAATTCTTTTATCAAGGATCATCACAGGTCCTTCAACATATGATATATCATCATTTCATTCTACCTCCACAGGTTGCAAAACTAACTCTGTGTCATGATGACACTTTCTCAGCATGGAGATATGGAATATTGGATGCAACTTATGCAGCTCAAGTGGGAACACCAGCTTATAGGCTAACTTTCCAATCCATTCAATGATTGGATAAGGCCCCATAAATCTAGGAGCTAACTTTCCCTTCTTTCCAAATCTAAGGACACCTTTCCAAGGTGAGACCTTGAGATATACTCTGTCTCCAACTTGGAATTCTAAAGGTCTTCGTCATTTGTCGGTGTACGACTTCTTTCTATCCTGTGCAGTCTTTAATTATTGTTGTATTACTTTAATCTTCTCAGTTGTCTGTTGCACTAACTCAGGACCCAAAAATTGATATTCTCCTATTTCATACCAACATAAAGGAGATCTACAACATCTATCATATAATGCTTCATATGGCACCATATCAATACTGTGTTGATAGCTATTATTGTAAGCAAATTCTATCAAGCTCCGATGTAGATCCCAACTTCCTACAAACTGAAGGACACATGCCCAAAGCAAATCCTCCAAGGGTTGTATGGTCCTATCATATTGTCCATCTGTCTGTGGGTGAAAGGCAGTACTAAACCTTAATTGTGTACCCAAATCTTTATGGATTCGCTCCAAAAAATGACTTGTGAACTGGGGACCTCTATCAGAAACAATAGTAGCTGGAACTCCATGCAACCACACTATCTCATCCATATATATCTGTGCAAGCTTCTCAGCAATGTAGGTTGTTTTGACAGGAAGGAAATGTGTTGTCTTAGTCAACCTATCAACTATCACCCATATGGAATCATGACCTTTGGCTGTTCTAGGCAAACCAACCACAAAGTCCATGGTCACATGATCCCATTTCCACTATAGTATAGGCAAAGGTTGCATTATTCCTGCGGGCTTTTGATGTTCAGCTTTAACCTACTAACACAACGGACACCGCATAACAAACTCAGCTACATCCTTATTCAATCCTGGCCACCAATACATATCCTTTAAGTTATGATACATTTTGGTGCTCCCTGGATGCATTTCATACATCGAAGAATGAGCTTCCTCCAAGACTAACTTCCTTAAGTCATTGGCATCAGGTACTACCATCCTACCATGGTAACAGACTACTTGATCCTCTGACTCATGAAAGCCATCCCATTTCTCACTACCATACTCTGACCTGATCTGCTGAACCACAGTATCAGCTTGATGTGCTTCTTTAATCTGCTATCTCAGAGTAGGTTTCACTTGCATCTCAGCTAACAGCCCAGCTAACAATGATACCTTAAGTTGTATATTGTTTTGCCTCAAGGAGATAAGCATATCTCTTTTAAAGCACACTAAGGAGTTCAATTGTGCTTTATCTAAGGCTGGTGATGATGATTTCCTACTTAGTGCATCAACCACTACATTAGCCTTCCCTAGACGATAATCAATTGTACAATCATAGTCCTTGATTAACTCCATCCAGTGGCGTTGTCTCATGTTCAACTCATGTTGTGAGAAGATATCTTTTAGATTCTTATGGTCTATGAAAATATGGAATGTTTCTCCATAGAGATAATGTCTCCAGATCTTCAAAGCATGGACCACATCAGCTAGATCTAGATCATGTGTCGGATAATTCTCATCGTGTTTCTTAAGCTGTCGAGAGGCAAAAGAAATCACTTGATTATCCTACATCAACACACATCCTAGACCATTCTTAGATGCATCACAGAAAACTATGTACCCCTTCCCTTGCTCAGGTAACACCAACACAGGTTCACTTGTTAACCTTTCTTTCAATAGCTAGAAAGAATGTTGACACTTGTCATTCCAGACAAAAGAGGCCTCCTTCCTAGTCAACTTGGTTAGGGGTAAAGCTATAGAGCTGAAGTTCTTAACGAACCTCCTGTACTAGCCTGCCAGTCCTAGGAAATTGCGTATCTCCATCGGTGTCTTTGGATGTTCCCATTGTAGGATAGTTCCTACCTTCTTAGGATCAACACAGATACCTAAGGCAGATATTACGTGTCCTAGAAAAGAAACTTCTGGTAACCAGAACTCACATTTGCTAAACTTAGCATATAGCTTATGCCCTCTTAGCAAAGTTAAAGCCTGACGGAGGTGTTGCTCATGTTTTTGAGCATTTCTACTGTATATCAAGATGTCATCTATGAAGACTACTATGAACTGATCAAGAAAAGGTCGGAAGATTCTATTCATGAGTTGCATGAATGCAGGTGGTGCATTAGTTAGTCCAAATGACATAACTATAAACTCATAGTGATCATACCTTGTCCTGAAGGCAGACTTAGGTATGTCACTCTCCTTGATACGCAACTGATGATATCCCAACCTTAGATCTATCTTAGAGAAGATAGTTGCACCACACAACTGATCAAATAGCTCATCGATCCTTGGCAGAGGATACTTGTTCTTTATGGTTACTTTATTCAACTATCTATAGTCGATGCATAATCACATAGATCCATCCTTCTTCTTAACAAAGAGAACCGGAGCACCCCATGGTGAAGTACTCAGTCGGATAAAACCTTTCTCAAGCAATTCCTGTAGCTATTTCTTGAGCTCTGCCATCTCAACAAGTGCCATTCTATACGGTGTTTGTGCTATTAGTTGCGTGCCTGGGATTAGATTAATCTCAAAATCAATCTCTCGGGGTGGAGGAACACTTGGGAGTTCCTCAGGGAACACATCTTCAAACTCCCTAACTATCAGAACTTTAGAAAGATTAGGGCTCTCCATTGTGGTGTCTACTACATGTGCCAAGAATGCAAAACATCCTTGTCTCATCAGCTTCTCAGCTACCATAGCCGACACTACACAGGTTGGAAGAATCTTTCTATCACCCTGAAAGATCCATGTGTCACTGTCATCTGTGAACACAGCTTGCTTGGAATCACAATCCAAGACAACTGTATACTTTTCTAGGGTGAACACACCTCATGTGCATCTCAAGTGGTATAAGATCCACCTGAATGTGATGTTTAGAAAAGGAAAGAATGCAGGGGGAACACACCTCCTACAGCACTGCAGATCCCAGCAAAGGGGTTTCTAATAATAGATTATATGTTCTATGACTAACAGTCATATTGTAGTCAAGGATCACTTCTCTAGTGACAAAGGAATGTGTAGCACCCAGATCAATTAAAATAGATATGAAGTAGGATAAAGACATATCAGAATGAAATAGTTCCATCTGACATGTCACAACTCGAGGGTTGACTACTGCTTCAGGTTGATTCATCACATAGAACCTCGTCGTTTCTTACTGTTGACCCTGTGCTCAGTTGTTGGGTGCCAACAAACCAACTTGGGACGCTTTTCCACGTCCTCTAGAACCACTCAAAAATTGTCACCTCTGAGAGTCTTGCTAACTCTGCCTCAGAGGTTGAGTCACACTTACATATCTAGCTCAACACTCTTTTATCAAATGTCCCATCTTTATGCATATAAAATAGCCTCTACTCTCCCTCTGTGGCATGGGTGGTCCTGCTACTGATGCTGAGCTGTGGGCTCCCTCTGGTGGTAAACTACAACCTCTACCCCTACTTGACGTCCATTTTGTCTGGGTATTGAATCTTGGTGGTGCTATTGGTGTAGAAAATCTTGATTTCTTGAAACTTTCGGACCTCTATCCTTGAAACTGAGTATACACCTTCTTACTCTTAGTCTGACGCTTCTCAATCACCGACCTTTCTATCCGTCTCACAGACTCCACAAAGGTGGTGAACCTATCCCTGTTCTCTAAGGCAAATACAAGAGTGGTCAATATAATGCTCAGCCCCTTCTCAAAATGTTGAATTCTCTCTTCATCAGTAGTTTCCATATGCAGATAGAAAATCAAAAGTTCCATGAACTTAGCTTCATACTCGCTAATGTTCATTGGTCCTTGCCTTAACCTCTCAAACTGAGAGATCTTCTCATCTAGATATGTCTTGGGGAAGTATTTACTGACGAATTCTCATCGGAATTCTTCCCATATGATTTCAACACCTGGCCTCTTACCCTCTTCTATTGTCCACCAGTGGCCAACACTCCCTTTTAGAAGGTACACTGCATGCCTCACCTTCTCTTCTTCAGGGATATTGAGGATTCTAAAGGCCTCCTCCAACTCACTCAACCACAAGTCAGCATCTGCTGGGTTAGCAGTACCAGCATAATCTATGGCTCTAACTCGGCGAAGTCATTAGAAAGTCATGTCGGCTCCCTATCCTTCATTATGGGCTGGTGCCCTCGATGCAGGTGGTGGCATCCTATCCACCATATGTGTCATGGTTTCCATGAACTGCCCAAACAGATCATGGAAAGCTGGGCTTTCTAGTATAGCTTGGTTAAACTGAGGATGCTCAGGTACTGGTTCCTCCTAAGTCTGGTCCCTTGCACCTTTTCTTGGTGTAGTAATGCTGCTCTCAGCAGCATGTTCTTCGTGTGATCCATACATCTTTAAGTTATTCCTCTCCTACTATGAGCAGAAGACACTATCAGATAGACTGAAAGACACTAGAACAGACTCAACAACCTTAATCATATGTCTCTATAGACTTAGCAAAACCTAGAGCTCTGATACCACTAAACTATGACACACCGTCCGAATAAAACATCATTAACTAAGTGGAAGCAATCATTAACAACGAATTACTGAAAATCACTAAAAATTAAAATCATTTACAAAGAGATCCAAACACAGGAAAACTCTTTTATTAAGAACCAATGTATTTTATTTACATCCTGGTTCATAAGTACATATCATGTACCATCCCTACTCGAGGATTCCAAGCATCAACTGCCTTGTTAAAACTATACACAGGCAGCATAAGAACCTCAAGGCATCAATCCAAAATCTCATATCGATTCATTAAAAGTACCAACTACTAACTCCGAGGACCTGAGAGTACAGAGACAACACATAGGACACTATATAAAAAATATGATAGCCAGTGCCTCCACCTGGAATATCACTGTTGTCCTTGATGTTGATGTTGCTTCTCTTCCCCTGCTATAGGGTTTCTACCTCTTCTTCTGCGTCTACCTAAAAAGTGTTGGTGACCAATAGAGTGAGACCCAGTCCCAGTGAGAGATATAACTCTCCGCCAAAAGCATTATTATTGCAGTTTAATAGAATAAAAAAGAGCAGAGGAATCATATATATTCAACAACAGATAAATCAATGTCTAAATAGATTAGAAAAATATTCTTATTCAAAGCATTTCAGCTATAACTTGATAAAGCAGCATGTCACTTATCCAATAAAAGAATTGAAGAACATGTATAACATTTATCTATCTAGGATATGCTAAGTAAGGTAACATCAACCAATGATTCTCATATTTCAACCTTAAGCAAATACACTACACGGTTGATTACATTTTACAATCATATTTAAGCCCTGAGGAGATGAGGTATACCGCTCATACTCCAACTGACCATTGTGAAGTCAAAATCGGTACCATACATAGGTCAAGGAAGAGTCGAGTTCCCATGACCTCGTCCTCCTCAGTCAGTGTGAGTACAAAATGCAGGACATCTTGTGTCTCTGTTAAATAGCTTTCCAGGGTATACTGGCAACTTTGCTATAGAGTTACAGTGGCAGTTGTACTCTCTCCGCAATCGAGAGATTTCCTGTTTATCTCACATCGATCCATCATTAACATTATCGGGAGATTCATGATACATCCATCCCGGCACATATAATGAAGAATTAAGAGATTTAATGTTTATCTCATATCAATCCCACATTAGGGCGTAAGGATACACTACAACAAAACTGCCCATTAGTGCCATTTATTTAAGTGGCATTTATAAAAAAAAAGCCACTATCTTTCTAATATATAGGCATTTTTAATTAAAATGCCGCTGAACCACCAATTATAGGATTTCTAAAAAGGACATAACATTAAAGGCGTTTTTATTTCTAATTATTGGTAATCTTAAATTGCCATACCAAATTAGGAAATATTTTGCTAAACTATATTGACTTCCCACTCCAAATTAAATTTTCCCTTCACGTTGCACTCTCCTCTCATTCAGCCTGACGTTTCTTATCTCCCCCTTTCTCCCTATGTGAATTACTCTCTCCCTGGCCCATCATGCCCTAGGTCCGTTGGTGGCTCGCGATCGTCTGCAGACTGGGAGAGACTAGTGGCACCTGCTATTCACCAGTTGTCGTTTGTGGTGCCAATAGTTGCTGGCTATGGAGTGCCAAGTTGTCGATGCCGCAATGACACCTTGCATGTGATCGCGAGCGTTAGTTCTTCCTCCTCCGCCTATTTGAACCGAGCCCAATCGAAGCATACTCAGCCACCGTTCGTTCTTCCTCATCCGCCTTGGCAGACTGAGCCTAGTCGAAGCACCGCTGCAGACTCAATATGCCCCTTCGGCATCGGCAAGCTTGAGTGAGAGACTCTGATCAATCCTGTTCAGGTAACCATCACAACACCCTATTCTGTTAACTAAGATGTAGCTTACATACCTCCTTCAAGGTCTCTTTCATGACCGGTGGCTAATAGGCATGTAAAGTGTCAACAATTCTCATGCTTGGATGAAAAATCTATAGGTATCGAATGCCATGCCACTTGGAATTTGTTGTTCATCTATAGGTTATCCTAAATCATCAATAACTATTAATGGGAAACCTTGCAGCAGAATAAAAAAACATATTCTGACTAATAACTTGTTTACCAATAGTAGTCCACTCTTGTTTCCAGCCATTTCAATTGACAATACTTAAAAGGTATTTTCCTTGGATCCGACTTCTGTTCTACATACATTATTAGTACTTTTTTATCTGTAGTGTTATGATTTTGAAGAAAGACAAGAATGAAGAAACTGTAGAACTTCAAAGATGTTAACAGAATATGACTTATAGAGTTCATGTAAACATCACATGTAATTAATCAGTTCCCTATTAAGATGGTGGATTGGTATTTTCTATTTGATGTTTACATGGTCTTCCCACAAAATCGTTTGAGAAACCAGGTGATGTGAAATGCAATGATCAATATAATTGAAAAGCATAATGTAGACATAATAATTCATAAGTGATCTCCTTAAAGCAGACATAATAATTCATAATGTAGACTACGATAATTGTTGGTATAATGACACACTCATCTTACTTTCCATCTAAGTCTGATTTGTATTTCTAAAGTTGTCTCTAAAAATATGTAACATCATTATATATACTTATTGAAAATATATAACATCATTATATATACTTACAATTGTTAGTACTAATATTTTGTAGTCTCTTTCCACCCACAACAATCACTATGGCATGGGCCTCGACCCCCCTGTCCTTTTCCCTAAAATAGAACAGTTGGACATCACCCTAGACCATCGTACACTAGCACAACTCACCATTACTAGACAGTGGCGTCATTTGAACAGAAGATGCTACACGGCTAGTCAAGTGACTTTAAAGTATGGAACCTCGACAACTGTAATCGACGTTCAGTATGATGGCGAATGCACTTTAAGGTATCCACAACCAGTTGGCTTGCGTGGATTCAGAACATGTTAATTGGCCGAGAGGACCAGGTCTAGCTTCCGAACATGCTAATTGGATTCGTCTTCGAGGGACTCCCTCTGTGACACAACATCATCAACAAAACGGCCAAGTCACCAGTCAAACGGGTGTCTCAATTCTTAATGAATTTTTTTTACTTTTAAATAAGGAAATCACCAACGAATGTATTTTTTACTATTTTTGTAGAATGAAATTTTGTTACTTTTAAATAAGGAAATCATCAATAAATGTATTTTTATAGTATTTGTCACAATTCACTAGTCAACTGGGTGTCACAATTCTTGATGTTATATTTTTCACTATTTTTGTAGAATGGATAAGTCTTGGATAGAAGAGGATGATTGAACGAGTAGTAAATACCTATGTGGAGTATGCAACTTTTTGGATTTCACTTTTCAACATTCAGCGATTGGAGACAAGATTGTATGCCCTTGTAGAAAGTGCACTAATGTATACCAGGTCACCAGACAGACTGCATTGAGTCATCTATTGTGGAATGGCTTCTTACAAAGCTATATTTCTTGGGCTTTTCATGGAGAAGATATCGATGTTGAAATGGATGCTCCAACTGATCAGGGTGATTGTCTAGATGATGAAAATTTACAAGATATGTTGCATGATGTTTTTCCGAGTTTCAGTGAAGACGAAAATATGGAAGGAGTACAATCGGCTACTGATCAACATTTAAATGCTGACAAATTTTATATCTTGTTAAAGGATTCTGAGACAGAATTATATCCAGGGTGTAAGAAACTTACCAAACTTGCTTGCATCCTATAATTCTATCACCTGGTTTGCCTTAATGCCTTGAGTAAGAAAGCATCATCTATGTTTCTTAAGTTCTTTAAGAAAATGCTACCAGAAGGAGAACAATTACCTAATTCCTTTTATGAGCTGAAGAAGACAATAAAGGAGTTGGGATTACATTATGTGAAGATTCATATTTGTTGAAATGGTTGCATGCTATTTTGGAAGGAGTCTGCTGATAAAGACGTATGTGATACATGTGGAGAATCAAGATGGCTAACGACTTCAACACCAGATGATGATGATGATGAGGAGCTAGTAAAAAAACCCAGAAGAACACCTTCCAAAGTGCTCAGACACTTTCCACTTATACCACGGCTGAGGAGGTTGTTCATGTCATCAAAAACCACTTTCTTAATGAAGTGGCATGTAGAAGAATATGAAAAAGATGACAAGTTAAGACACCTGGTAGATTCACCTGCATGGAAAACATTTGATGTTATGCATCCAGAATTTGCTACAGACGCTAGAAATATTCGATTGGGACTTGCCACTGACAGATTTTATCCTTTTGGGACAATGAGTAATTCTCATAGTACATGGCCTGTTGTAATTATTCCATATAATTTACCTCCTTGGTTGTGCATGAAGCAACAGTATTTTATGTTGTCCCTACTAATTTCTGGACCATCTTCGCCACAGAATATAGATGTTTACTTGCGTCCATTGATTGATGAGCTGAAAAACTATGGAGTACTGGTGTACAAACATATGACGCTGGAGCCAAGGAATTCTTTTAGATGTGTGATTCTTTATTATGGACTATTAGTGATTTTCTAGGATATGCACATCTATCTGGTTGGAGTACTAAAGGCTACAAAGCATGTCCTTATTGTAATAAAGATATTGTCTCACATTGGTTGCCACAAAGTCATAAAGTTTGTTACAGAGGACACCGTAGGTTTTTTCTAGCTGGCCACAGATTCCGGAAAGAATTTAGGAGTCCATCTAAACCTCCTTCTGGAGCTGAAATCTTGTCACAATTGGATGGCGGAAGCACTGTAATTGGTAAGAAAAGGCCGAGAGGTAAAGATTCGACACACAATTGGGATAGGAAAAGCATATTCTTTGAGCTACCATATTGGAAATCTAACATTGTAAGGCACAATATGGATGTCATGCACATTGAGAAGAATATATGTGAGAGTATTGTTGGAACATTGCTAGGTCTGAAGGATAAAAGTAAGGACAACTTGAATGCAAGGAAGGATTTGGAGGATATGGGAATTAGATTTCTGCTTCATCCACAAACTGTTGGCACACATTCCATACTACCTCCAGCTTTCTATATGATGAGAAAAGAAGAAAAAATGTCATTTTGCAACCTCCTAAAATCTGTCAAAGTTCTAGATGGGTATGCATCTAATATATCTAGATGTGCACGGCTGACGGATTAGAAGATGCTACCAATGAAAAGTCACGATTATCACGTGTTGATGCAACAACTTCTGCCATTAGTTGTCACTGTGTCTTTTCCCAGTAAGAATGCTAAGTCATGTATTATTCATCTTTGTCGCTATTTTCAGAGGTTGTGCACTAAAGTCATAGATCCAAATGATTTTGCTGTATTGGAAAATTCAATAGATGTGACACTTTGTGAGATGGAGAAGATTTTCCCTCCATGTTTTTTTGACATAATGGTGCATCTATCAGTCCATCTCATTTTTAAGCTAAGATAGCCGACCCTGTTCAGTATCATTGGATGTATCCAATTGAAAGGTAACTTTTCATACGTCGTGATGACTTCACCTATTGGAATTTAATTTGTCATAATATTTTTGCCAACTTTGTTATCAGGTATCTGCAGACCCTAAAAGGATATGTTCGTAATAAAAGATATCCAGAAGGATCAATAGCAGAAGGATATATAGTTGAAGAGTGTATTACTTTTTGTTCAAGATACTTGGATGGAGTTGAAACAAAATTAAATCGGCCAAATAGAAACGATACTGATTAAATAAATTTGGAAAATGAGCCAACACATGACAGTGATGATTGGTCAATTTTCTCGACAGTAGGTCGTGGTGTTAGTAAAATGATAGCATGTGTCTTGGACAAACATACATTGCAACAAGCCCATAAGCATGAACTATTCAATTGTGACGCAGTTGAACCCTACATTAAGTAAGTTAGTGACAATTGTCTTCTATTATTAAAATAGTATTACATATTCCAATTACATATTGCACATATTTTGTTTTCAGGAAGCACTATGATATCATTAGGCTAAAACATCATCATAAGTCCTTAAAGGAGGTACAGAGAATACATAGTAACTCATTTGATGGATGTTTAAGGAACATGTAAGTTAATTTGTCATAATTAAATTTGTTATGCTTCATGATTAAATACTAACAAACTTTTCTTGTGTTAGATTGAGACACTCCTAAGAATAGAGATGGTGGATGATAAAATCAAGTTTCTTTCTCAAGGTCCACATCAAATGGTCGTTAATTAAAGGGCTACATTGTCAATGGTCACAGATTCCATACCAAAGCAAAAGATCGACATCTAACAACACAAAATAGTGGAGTCTTTCTGGTAGCTAAGACTGATTTTTATGCTAAAACCACTGACCGCAATCCAATTACTAGAGATATTACCTACTATGGTGTTTTGAAGGATGTTATTGTCCTCAATTATTATGAACACTTTAAGTTGACATTATTTAAGTGTGATTGGGTGGACATCTACACTAAGAGGACAATCAAGCATGATGAACATGGGTTGACTATTGTTAATTTGAGACGACTTCAATCAACTGGAGAACCGTATGTAGTGGCATCTAAAGTTGGACAATTATTTTATGCAGAACATGTCACTATAAAAGGGAGGCATTTTGCTGTAAAGATTCCCCCACGAGATACGTTCAACATGGAAGATCCATCTTGTAGTGAGACTGTCGAAGCTTATGTGCAAGGTGAACCTAGAGATGGGCCATCAATGACAACAGAGGATGAAAATCCAGACTGTAACATAGTTAGATTGGATATGGAAGGAATTACTATTGATAGTTCAACAATTGAGAAAGACCAATCCCAAATTCAGAAGGATGACGAAAGTGTATATCAAAGTGATGAGGATGACAATTTTGAATGAGAAAATTACAAAGTAGCAACCAATGTTTATTTTAGTTTGTCGTTATTAGTTGACTTATATATGCATGTTTTGTTGGCATGAAGTTTCGACTATCTGAAATGTATCTGACATATTTTAGTCACATGCTTCTATGTGTGTTGGATTATCTCGCATATTCTCGAGAGAGAAGATTGTCTGATCAGCTCCTTCAGTGTATTGCAGCCTAGCCAAAGTGGTATCTAAAAGTAGTATCTAAAGTAGTATGTTCTGCTTCAATTCTGATTTCCAACTTACTAACAATGATGATCACCTTTTGCCTTGCCTTAATGTAGGTGTATGCAATCAAAGTTTCATTTTTATGCAATCCTCTTCACTAACACTGCTGCTAGCTCTGTTGTTACTGATATGTTGACAATGACTTCGTGTACCTATGCAGTTTTGCATCCTAATTTCTCTGCAGAGGTACATTAAGTCTTTCTCAACATGTCAGAACTATGATCTGGTGGAGAAGTCTACAAAGAAGCCTCAAGAAAGAATGGTTTCTCTAAGAGATTAAAGGCCATTCTCGAGAGATAAGGTTGTCTGATTAGCTATGTTGATGTATTGCAGCCTAGCCAAAGTAGTATCTAAAGTAGTATGTTCTGCTTAAATTCTGATGTTATACTTACTAACAATGATGATCACCTTTTGCCTTGCCTTAATGTAGGTGTATGCAATCAGACTTCATTTTTATGCAATCCTCTTCACTCACACTGCTTCTAGCTCTGCTGTTACTGATATGTTGACAGCGATTTCATGTACCTTTGCAATTTTGTGTCCTAATTTCTCTGTAGAGGTACATGAAGTCATTGTCAACATGTCAGAACTATGCTCTGGTGGAGAAGTATATGAAGAAGACTCAAGGAAGAATGGTTTCTCCCAGAGATTAAAGGCCATTCTCGAGAGATAAGGTTATAAATGTCTTTTTGCTTCCTACTCTGGAAAGTCTTCTTACATGTTTTGTAGTTACTAGTTTTTTTCATGTAGTGGTTGCCATGACCGGTGATGGTGTCAATGATGCACCTACTCTGAAAATGACATACATTGGTATTGCCATGGGAATTTCTGGAACTGAGGTGATTATATTCGCTATGGGAATTTGTATATCTATCTTCTTGTCTTTTAGTAATTATTATTGATAATGATGTTTCTTCTCTTTTTATGTGTCAGTCCAGGTTTCCAAGGAGGCTTCAGACATGGTTCTTACTGATGATAACTTCAGTACAATATTTATTGCAGTTGATGAAGGGAGATCTATCTATAACAACATGAAGGCCTTCACCAGGTTCTGCTCCTATTAATCATTGTATGCTTTCTTACCTTACTAAAATTCTTTCAACGTATTATGTATAGACTATAGTTTTATGAGAACACTGGATGAGATTGAGTTTGATTCTAATCTTTTGCTTTTACATAATTGTCAAGATTGTCAGCTTTGCCCCCTTTCTATAATCTTCTTAGTTGTGTGCTTAGTTAAATGTCTAAAGCTTTGTTGTGTGGCAAACTCTATTCAGATGACATAATGTGAATGGTACATTTGAAATTATCACCCATGTCGAACTTATTAGGAATGGTGAGAAGGTGGGTTCTTGTGAGGTTGCCCTTCTTGCAAAGCTCGGCATTAGGCCCTTCTCATATGGACTAGTTGTGATGTCAGTTTATGATAGTAGATCTGTATTCATCCCTGAGGTCCTTGACCTTACTGAAGATGACCTTATTTATAAATTTGGCAATGGTTCTATCTTCCCTGATACTATCTTATTGCATGCTAGTGTTGTAAGTTTTTTTGTCTTACATTTGCATGCAAGTGCTCAACTTTTTGCTCACTTCATGGCAGGATCCTAGCAAGTTTGCAGTTGTTGCTACCCCAACTGCTGCTTCAGGCTATGCAGTTGCACCTGCGGCTTCTGCTGCCAAGGTGGAAGAGAAGAAGGAAGAACCTACTGAGGAATTTGATGACTTTATGGCTGAATTATCATATGTTGTCACTGCAGCTGAGAAGAAGGATGAACCTTCATTGCAGTGTAGCTGGTCTAATCCTACAGAAGCACACAACTACTTGGAATGCTAGAATGGAGTTGTATTTTTTTGTAATAAAATGAGTTTGTATTCCTTTGGGGGGGTCTCCAAGTGCAAATTGAGTTGATATCTAGTTAGTGATCATGTCTAGAATATGTACCATATATAGTCATATGTGATGGTGTTGTATTGAATATAAGGGGCAAGGTAAAATGTCTTCCCCATGTAATTGTCATTTGATTATAAATAAAAAAGTTCAATACTTCTGGAAAAATGTGTTCGGCTTCAATAGGCATTCAATTAGAAAACTTGATCATGAATTACAAATTGACTTACTAAAATCCATAAAAAATTAGTAATGCAGAACTAGTATGTCATTACTAGCTTTTTTCATAAGCCACTACATTCAATCAAAACCGTTTTATACAACAACATTATACAAAATAGTGGCATTTGTATAAAAGTCAAATGATGGATAGTGGATTTTCTATAAATGCCAAATGATGGTTTAGTGGCCTTTATGTGGCATTTATTTGAAGCCACTAAATACAAACGTTTAGTGGCTTTTACAACTTAAGACACTATCTTCCTAGTGGCATTGGCGCTAGAGGCATTTTTTTAAATGTCAACAAATGCCGCTAAACCTGTTTACTAGCTTTTTTTTCAGTGGCATTTCTGAAAGGTCGCTGATGCGAATGTTTGCTGTAGTGATATTTGCACTCATAACCCCCACATACTCAATAGTATGCCATCCAGGAGATCCCATGGAAAAACCTATTTCAACATCACCAACTACTGACGATGATTGATCTATGGCCAGGGCTCTACATGATAAGATTTCACTTGACTAATTAAGTACATTACCATATTCTTTTAGCATCAGTTAGGTTTTCAAACATAAATTATTATAACAAATGCTACAAAGAATGTGTAATACTACTATCAAGTACCTTTTGAAGCTTTATAAAACATTGGGATCTCAATCCCTTGTCACATCATGGGCATTCTCATCCCTTAACATCTCATCATCATGATTATGGAATATGGGTATTCAAACCCTTAGTTCATCAAAGAACACTTGTTACCACTTATCAGGTAACTAATACCTTCAGGTCATCTGACCAAGGTAAACATGATACTTTCTACATAAGCATCTCACATGGCTTTCAAGGCCCATTTAATCTCTTGTTACCTCTTACTAGGTAACAAAGCATATTATGGCTCACAAGGCCCATAAAACAATTTCAATAATAAAACATCATAGCTCATACCTGACTATGCCCAACATCTCATGATACATGCATGATTAGTACACATGATAACAGTTATTTCAATTACATATCAACACTATGCAATGTGATGGTAGCATCACTTTTTCCTACCTGGGGCATTGCCCTATCAAGTTTTGAGCTGCTCCTTTGAATGACCTAGCTATTGAACTTGCTTTCTGACTAAGTCTTAGGGTTTCCAAACTCATGTCAATTAGGGATACTCATCCCATTACCCAAAATTAGAGTTATGGTTCATCATCATATTGCCCAAGATTAGGGTTTCATGCACTATAACCCAAAATTAGGGTTTCACATATCTTCACCCTATATTAGGATTAGGGTTTCATATTAGAGTTTCATATAGCATTACATAGCATCACCCTCGATTATATTTTCACATCATATCACTGGAATAGGGTTTCACATGGCATCACCCTAGATTAGGGTTTCACATCACATTACTACATTAGTGTTTCACATGGCATCACCCTAGATTACACATCATTATCTTGAATTAAGGTTCCTTATAACTTTTCCCCAAATTAGGGTTTCCTGTAACTTTACCTGAAATTAGGGTTTCATGAAGCATCTTCTTAAATTAAGGTTTTTCATTATATTGCCCTGAATTGGGATTTCTCATATCATCACCCTAGATTAGGGTTACCCCCATTACCCTATATTAGGGTTTCACCTAGCATTGTCCTAAATTAGGGTTAGGGCTCATCAACTTTCTCGATTGGTGTTTCACAATCTCTTTACCAAGGATCATACCCTAATTACATACTTTATCCATGTTGAAAGTGTTGAGGCTTAACCACTACATGATTATTATACATATATGAATTCCTCTCTCTCTCATCCTCTCTAGGATGTTGATTACTTCAAGCTTAATTAGATTAGGTCAACCCTTCATTCAAGTACATACAGTTAGGGTTAGCATAGTATAATTGAGATATTACTTCCATAAGCATCAAAGGTTAACCCCTCTAAGGGTACTAATCACCCTAGTACCTTAAAGGTACAACCATTGTAATTATTTTTAATAAACATCATTTACAATCTTGGGGTTAATTGATATTTCATCACATAAGGTCTTCAAACGGTTTTGGTTGCAATGAACCTCCAAATAGTTTTGACCCCTCAACCTCCAAACAGTTTTGAGACCGTTTGTCCTCCAAATGGTTTTGAAACCATTTGGGCATCTAGGGTTGAGACTGTTTGCCCTCCAAATGGTTTTGAAACTGTTTGGGCACTTAACCCTTGAAACCGTTTGAACACATGTACATTGAAACCGAATGGACCCATCAACATTTGAAACTGATTGGATAAATCAGCCTTGAAACTGATTGGACCTCCAAACGGTTTGAGAGCATTTGATCTCAAGCAATTTGAAGACCGTTTGATCCCAAACGGTTTCAAGACCGTTTGGACTAAAACGGTGTCAAGACCGTTTGGTCCAAACTACCTTGAGACCGAAAGGATCATCTAAGGTTTCCTTCAACCAATAAATTAGGGTTTGCTTCATTAAATCATTCATCAATTGGACCATTAAGAGTAGATCAAAATGTAACCCTTGGATCTCCATCCATCCATGACTCCACTTGACCTCAAACGGTCTTGAGACCATTTGACCGCAAACGGTCTTGAGATCGTTTTCCCTCAATCGGTCTTGAGACCGTTTGATCATTCCACCTTGAAAACGTTTGAATCAATTTTGGGTTTCTTCAATCAACCAATTAGGGTTTGTAATCAATGGATCATCCATCATTGTAACCATTATGATTAGATCAATTGGAACCATTGGATCAACATCCAACTACATCAACAAGTATCCCCAAACGGTCTTGAGACCGATTGGTCTCAATTTGAAACTGTTAGGACCTGATTTTTCTTGAGGTATGTGGCAAGATAAAGTCATCATCTTCAAGCTTCAAACCTTCAAAATTTTCTGTGATCTTTGTAGTGATTTCAACAATTAATCAAAAGGAAATTCGGGATAGAAAAAGGAATCAACATATGATGAAGAACTGAAATCAATAATGATATTTAAGGGTTCAAGTTATATAACCCACCTTCAAAGTTGAATACAAGCTTCAAGATTCATGTCTTTAATGGTGAATGAATCTTTCTCAACTTCCCAAGGTCCGTCCTCAAGTTTTTGAGTGAAAAGAATGGCTAAAGTTGAAGATTGAATGGAGAAAAGAAGAAAATAATCATTGAATTTCGATTTCCACCATGAAATCATGGTTGAAGATGATTAAGGAGCTCACCTACAGGTTGGGGGTACGTCCTCCTATTTCTCCTAAGCTCCCTTGTGCTCGGCCAAAGAAAGGAAAGAAAGAAGAGTCGAAAAAGCCTTTCATGTGGGTGAAAGAATGGAGTGTATATAAGGGAAATTCAAGAGAGAGAAAGTGTTATAAAAATCCTTCAATTCCCTAAATTAGTGCTACTTATCCCCCTCACTTCCTTTAATACGAAGCCATCATCCTCCCCTTCAAAATCCTATTCTTTATCCATGAATTAAAAGAAAACAATTAAGCATCTTAATCAATATAATAATAATATCCAAAAATTAGTGGATATTACTTTTTCTTTAACTAATGTGAGTGGCTCTCCACTCACTTTAGATATTTTGGTGTCATTACAAGGCACAAGGACGTCCATACTTATATAAATTAAACCATCACATTTTTGGTTGAAGGGCACTTCCATTAAATTGAATTAGGGTTTCAATTATGCTTAAATCTTGGTTATTTTAATATCAAGATTCTCTCTCTCCCAAAGAGATTCAAACGAGATGCCCCTATGATTTTCTTATCTCTAATTGATACCAAGAAACATTAGGGACTCTCTAGAAGTGGTATTTTGCATATTGAACCCTAAATTTTGGGTAAATTGCACATTACACCAAAACTAAGTTTTAATGCACAAACATTGATTAATAATCTCTTTCTTGGTGCTCAAGTCTGTGGAAGCCATACCTCAACATCATTATCATTCTTATGATTCTATAACACTTGAGGAACATTTATCATGTAACATTTGCAAGTTAACCCCTCAACTTGGGTAATTTGCACTTTAGTCTAAAACAGGCAAAACATTGTTTTCAACATTATTCAAAAAAGACTAAAATTGAAACATAAGTTCCTCTTAGGCCTTACTTACTTTTCAAAAGGTAAGAGCAAGCATATAATTATCTTTCTTAAACAAAACATCTAGGGTTAAAGCATAACCCAGTTCAAGGATGTTACAGTATGTATGTATGTATGTATGTATGTATGTATGTATATATATATATATATATATATATATATATATATATATATATATATATATATATATATGTATATATATGTATGTATATATGTATATAAATGTATATGTGTGTATATGTATATATATATATATATATTTATATTTATATATATATATATATATATATATATGTATATGCATATATGTATATATATGTATATATATATACAGATATATATACATATATACATATATATACATATATATATGTATATGTATATCTATATGTATATATGTATATATATGTATATATATATACATATACAGATATATATACATATATATACATATATATAGGTTGTTCATTTGTTACCCACGCGGGTAGCCAGATTTTTGCTACCCACTAGAGTAACTTGGGGTTAAAAGAGTAACTATATGGTACACTTGAGTAACTCTTCTGAATCAAGAGTAACTGTATTGATATATAGAGTAACTCTGAGAGTAAAAGAGTAACTGTGCAGAAAATATACAGTCAGTAAATATATGGATGGATTTTTTGATTTGGGGGGGGGCAAATGATATTATTTTTTTGTAATTAAGAGCAATTTTAGCAACTCTATTGACTCCGTAGGACTGCCACCGGGGAAGAATACACACACATGGAACATCCTTGCAGTCGCAGAGGTACTTTGGGACATTCATCTAGGGAGATGTGAGTGCGGTAATGGCTTCTCTACGCAGCACCAGGTGTGATTTCGGTGGAAGCGAGAAAAAAAATTGAGATGAACAACGTAATCATTTCGACAGACTATCAGGCCCCGAGCTAAAAATCAGACGGGCATAATGTTTACAATCACGTTTATGAGATGGACGCAGCGGCGACCACCATAATCACAATTCCTTTTCAAATCTTACCCCAATCATTCTGGTCGAGGCCATGTAGAGGATGTTGCAGGGGGTCGGACAAGGCGCGGCGGCTTCGGCTGATCCCATGCCACCAAAAGTGTCCTGTATTGGTACGAAATTGCCAAGGAGCAAAGCACACTGAACACCAAGGGCTCATCGAGCTCATCATCCTCGACATCAGTAAAGACCACAAGGTGTTCGACAAGTGTCAGTGGTGAGTCCCACGCCACAACCATCACCTTGTTGTGCACATGTAGGAGCTTTTTGGATGGGAAAGTTAACCCGTACGCAATCAGCTGTGATCATGTACATACAGAACCTCCAACTAGCATCAGCGATCTCGGATTCCTGGACCAAGTTGCTGCTTGTGAAGGTGAAGATGGGCCTCATGGGCGCTGCCATCTTGCTGGATTCATGGTGGGGTAGTTCACATATATTGTTGTTGAGGCATGCCTTGGTTTGGAAAGCGTTCAACTGGAGTGTGTTCAAGGATTTTCGTGCATTCACAACGTTGTCAATTGCATCTCTCATCATGTGTTACATGTCTTGATTGCCTTTCTTGTCTTAATAGCCACTGACTTAATTTTTGGGCATCTGTGGAATTTAGATTGTCTGCTAATATCTATCGTCTTTCTTAGTAATAATTGATTGTCCATATTACATATGAGACTTGATTATTGCAATATGAGTATCCATATTAAAAAACTATCTATATTACAATGTGACTGTCCATTTTACAGATGGCATTTTCTTATTACAATATGAGTATCCATATTACAAAACTAGGGTAGGACACTACATCATTTTATCCTTTGTCATGAGCCAATCTTCATATATATTAACATAAGTTATAAAAAAATTGGTAGGGCATGTGCCCTACCAACCTTGCATATGGCTCCGCCACTGTTCTTGCCTATTATAATGTGATTGTCCATATTACAGATAACACTTGCTTAATACAATATGAGTATCCATACTACAAAACTGTCACCTATATTATGGTTGACTTTTGTCTATTACAATGTGACTATCCATATTACAGATGACACTTGCTTATTACAATATGAGTGTCCATATTACAAAATTGTCACTTACATGACTATTGGCTCTTGCCTATTACAATGTTATTGTCCATATTATAGATGAAACTTGCTTATTACAAAATGATTATCCATATTACAAACTGTCACCTACATTACGGTTGACTCTTGCATATTACAGTTGATTGTCCATATGACATATGACACTTGCTTATTACAATATGACTATCCATATTACAAAATTGTCACCTACATTACAGTTGGTTCTTGCCTATTATAATGTGACTATCCATATTACAGATGACACTCTCTTATTACAACATGACTATCCATATTACAAACTATCACCTACATTACGGTTGGTATTCATAGCCATTAGAATTTTACTTAGGGGAGGCATCAGCCACTCCTACTATTTGACTACGTCCGCTTCAACCCATCAAGCTACCCTCCAATAAAATATATCACCAAGAGAAATTTTCTAAGTACTACCGTGTTTAAGATTATCTTTGGAGCCTCTCACTGCCAAGACGTCCATGAGCCCTCTCCCGTCCTCGACACCACGCCATTCACAAAACTCTCAGACCATCCTACTGTTCTGACTACTAGGATTCATCATCACCACAGTCGACAATTTGACTGTATTTTGGCTCCATCATGCAATCACATGTCCCAGGGACCAACCCCTCCTTGCTCTCTTGCAGCATCCCCTACGTCGCCGTAGGATGGAAGGTTCCTTTCAGGGCCCATCGAGCACGGATTCATGAACAAACCTACTTATAAATGTGTCTCTGCTATAGCGTTAATGTCCAATGATGAAGCCAGAACTCCATGTCTTCACGAACCACCACTAAATTTGTTCGTCTTCCTAAACTTCCACTGGCCAGACATCACACGAGTTGAATTCTGGGAGACGATGTTGCAGACGGCGAACGGGTGGTCGACTCGGCTATTCACGGAACTGGTTATTAATATTTTGATCTATTTACAATTAGTGTCACCGCTATGTTGGGCATGGGTAGTATAAGTTGGATACCCATACGGGCAACAAAGACGCACTCATATATATATATATATATATATATATATATATATATATATATATATATATATATATATATATATATATATATATATATATATATATATATATATATATATATATATATATATATATATATATATATATATATATATATAGGGCTTATCTTTAATACCCGGCAGGTAACTAACGGGTAGCTACCCGGCAACACTTCCTGATATTTGTTTTCATACTTCCTGATATTTTTTTTTAATTTCTCAATTGTAGAAGAATATTTTATCTAGCTCTCCAAAAAATTTGATCAAAAAATAATATCATTTGCCCCCCCAAATCATAAAACTCGTCCATATATATTACTGACTATATATATGTATATATATACACACATATATATATATATTTCACACTTCCTGATATTTTTTTTAAAAAAAAAAATTCGCAATTGTAGAGGATAATTTTGTCTAGCTCTCCAAAAAATTTGATCAAAAAATAATATCATTTGCCCCCCCAAATCAAAAAACCCGTCCATATATATTACTGACTGTATATTTTCTGCACTCAGAGTTACTCCAGCATACCATATAGTTACTCTTGCTATTCAGATGGGTTACTCCATCATACCATATAGTTACTCTTTTGACCCGAGTTACTCCAGCGGGTAGCGAAAATTCTGGCTACCCGCCGGGCAACGAATGAACAGCCATATATATATACATATATATATATATATATATATATATATATATATATATATATATATATATATATATATATATATATATATGTGTTTATTTTTATATATATACATACATATAAATATGTATATATTTATATATATACATACATATAAATGTATATATACATATATATGTATGTATATATATAAATATGTATATATATATATATATATATATATATATATATATATATATATATATATATGTGTGTGTGTGTGTGTGTGTGTGTGTAGCCTAATTGTAGTATGACAATGAAGATCAATGGTTTACATTTTATAAAAAATAAGTTTTGATATAAATACAACTTTATTGTAGCTTGTGATCCATACAGTCGGGTGTATTCTAACCTGACTATATGTGTGTAAGTTAATTAGTTTAACCGGTTCGTTATATATTAAATCATTTTCTCAGCAGATATGCTATGAGCAGCGAGTTAGTTGGCAGTCACGTGAAAGTATCTACATATCGAAATTAGGATGGTGAACGGAGTAGCCATGCTCGATGGTGACTCTATTGAATGCCCAAGCCCAGTTCAGGAAGCTACAGTCTCTATCATCCTGTGTCCCCCACTCTAGTAGATGCTCACCAATCAAGTTCAAGGACAGTCGAGCATATCTCCTAGAACAAGATGGATAACAAAAGCTGCGGGGACTTGAGACTCCTAGAAGAAAATATGATTCCTATATCAGGAAAACAAAGCCAGACCGTTGTAGGAAAAAGACACTAGCTTTGAAGAGTGGCATTACTTTCAAATGTGGCAACAAGTTACTTCGAAGGGTCTGACCGGCAGAAAGATACAAGTTATGCCACTTCCACCTTAGGAACTAATATTGGAGTGGGACATGGTAGCTACTTCGGCTGCTAAATATAAAGTCTGTCGGTCGGCTAAAAGGTATATGTTCATGAAGTTTCTGGTGCGAGGATCTGTTTTTTCTATATCCGAAAAAGATGATCTGTCGATGTTCGTTGTCATAACATTTCGCGATCATAACTTGTCCTTCCATTCACGAATGGTATTAAATACGTTCTTGAAAGCACCGTAGTGTGGATTTGTCTCACGACCAATAGACATGATACGGATAGAAGAAGAACGTATTATTTAGTTACATAGATCGATGTTCAGGTTTATAATGAATTAAGCGAGAGGATTTCTTATGTTGTATCTAACTCTTTTTCCACGGTGAGCGATTGTTGAGCTTAGGGTGAGCAGAATTCGATTAATAACCAATTAACCGAATGATTAATTCTGAATGGTAAATTTTTTTTAGACAATTTAGTTAATTTATTTCGGTTAATTGGTTAAATGGTTAATTTGTTGATTAAAAATATTTTGTGTTTAATTAACCAAATTAACCGAATAGTCATAATTTATTTAAAAAGAAATATGTTGGTCATATTTATCTCTATATAATTTTAGTTTTATTTTAAAAAATTATCCCATATATAAACTAATCAAGATTTTATGAACTATATATCACTATATTTATATGTAATATTATTATAATATAACAACTATTCAAAATTTTATGATTATTTTCATAAAAAATTGTTGCAAGAAAGTTGTTTGGACGTCTGGTTAATCAAATTAACCGACAAAATTTATCATTAACTGATTAATCATCAGTGAACTAACCGACACTAATTTGGTTAGGTTAACAGTTAAACTTTTAACCACAAATTAATCATTTAACCGAACCAAATTAACCGTAACCGAACAAATTAACTGAATGCTCACCCCTAGTTGAGCTATAACAGTACAGTTCTATTACCAATACTAAATGCTCATTTTAGCTAAGGTTGCCTAATTTAGTAAAGAATTGTAGTGTAATTTAAAATCCCCTTTCGTGTATAGTCAGGTATTCATGATTCTTATCTAGTGTTTTTTTTAATTAGTGATTCATTCATCCTATTACTTGGGTGGCTCGTATCTATAGTATTTTTGTATAGAAAAAGGATCACATTCACTCCACATACATAAGTGTGAATACCGGGAAGAGTAGAAAAGAGACAGAAATATCGTAGCGGTGTTGTGTGTATATTTCTTATGTTGTACTCTACATACATTCACATATATCACTACTCTAAAAAATAAGCATTTTACCCGGTCGTTGTGGCTCGGTTGGTTAGGCACGGCTTGGCCCCCCGGGGGTCCCGGGTTCGAAACCTGCCGTTCCACAGCGTATTTACAACCTCTTGGGTCATCCGGGCTCTGGTACCTGTTTGGGGAGGGGGGGCCTAATGGCCCTTTCATATCCAAAAAAAAAGCATTTTTATTTTAAGAATATTACAATTGTTAATCTAATATATGGTGATATTATGTATTCTATATCCATATTATTTCCATTTTTTCGAATGCATACAAATGTACAAATTTTTCACAAACTCATATATACACATACAAAATGTACACGTTTATACAAAATACTACACATAAATTATTCGCAATACATTTGTATAGAGAATAATATATGAAGTATACACAATTAGTACACTAGATATTAAGAAAAATTATATAAAAATTTAAGACGATATTAAAATACGGTATATTTGTTATGTATCATACCCATTTATTGTAATGTGGAGAAGTACAATATGTACAATAATACCCATCCATCGTATTGTAACCATGTGTATTCTAATCTCATATGTGTAAAAAATGTAAAAACAAAATATAATGATCGTACTGTAGTAAATAATGAAAAATACAAAATATTAATTATAGTACTCCTAAGTGAGTTATATTCTTAATCAAAAATGTGTACGCATAAATTCATGTAACTTACAATCGTAGATTAAATAGTAATACAACACAAAATATGAACGATAATACTCATTTATATATAATGCCCATTTAAATAAGAATATGGGTGTATTTAAAAATAGTAATACTATAATAACAATAATGTAGATGATGATGGCGATGTTGATGAGGATGATTATGGTAATGATATACACAAGTCTTCAAGAGTATAAATAAATATGTAGTTATATTAATATACATAATACACATATTAACAATACAACAAATATACATACTATAAAAATACTCAAAAAAATAACATAGCGCTCATTTTGTAAGTACTCCTCTAGTACAACGGTCATTTCTTTTTTTAATAATAACTACGATGCCTTCATAAATCCCACCCTCCAATTGCAGGCAAAGCGAGAAAAATATTGCAAAGCTCATCAACCAAAGTTAGATAGTTCCCCCATATACAACGCCAAGATTAACAAAAAAATAGAACAATATTGTATCCCATGATTTTCTAATGTAAGGTGTAAGATTTTTATCCAACCAGATTAGGCCTCAAATTCTTACGGGAAGTGTAGGGTAGGGGGTTCATGGTCCTTAGAACCTCCTATTGCTGACAACTTCATACTCCAATCACGTGAGTTGCTTTACTAATTTGCCTACATGTATGAAACATGATCATTTCTCTATGAATGATGGCCTCTTGCATATCTCTCACAATGGCTAAGTATGTTCTAAGGAACATTATTAGTGCCCCATAAGATATCCACCACTGCTCTATTGTATGTCTAATTGTATATCTTAGATGATGATGATGATGATGATGATGATGACGACGACGACTATGATTGGGATTGAGTCTTAGATGATGCATACACATTAATTGGGTAAAATGTGGTTGGTGAGTTTCATAGTCACAATGACAAGGTATAAAAAGGGGTATAAGTAGGATGTATCAATGTCCTTTGAGTATCCTTAACCCCTATGAAATTGTATTAAAGTGGCGTATTTTGAACATGGCCATGCCACTTGGATTGGTAACAATAACCTAACTGGTTGGAAAAAACATCATTATAGGATGGGTAGGAACTATAGCATGATTGGCTAAAAATCATTCACATTTTTAATTGTTGACTGATTGACATTGCATAAGAACCAGTGGAGTTGGTCAAAGTGGATGGACTAGACATAGATGTTCGAGAATTGAAACTAGATATTTCACCAACTATTGTGAGCACTTAACTATTGCACCAACAATCCATTGGCATGTTTATACTATATTACAATATATAATACATTTGGTTTATGTTGTTATATAGCGGAAGTAATAAATAATGAATTAGTCTTTTCAAATTTAAGTATGATTTAATTTTAATTTTTTTTCTCAATTATTTTTATCAGAAACACATATTTATGTTCATATTAATAATTAAATATCTATGTATCATATTGATGATACCCACTACATTTTAATATATTTATCTTTCATCAATAATTATAATATTTACATACAATCTAGGTTAATGAGGAGGTTTGGTCATAGGTTTTCAATCAACTATTAGATCTTGTCACTCTTTCTATGACATAAATCT
>OY856412.1:719551747-719714247 GCA_963693085.1 Alisma plantago-aquatica
TGTAGTTCTGTTGGGATAATACATCGTACATCCTGTCCTCACACCCCTCAGCAAAATGGTTAGTAGAGAGGAACATTTGTCATCTTCTTGATATTACCAGGACAATCATGTTTCAATCTAATGTTCCTAAGATATTCTGGTCTGATGCTTTACTTACTGCCCGTTTCCTTATCAACAGACAACCATCTTCTGTACTCCAAGGACGTACCCCATTCTCTGTCTTACGTCCCAAAGATCAACCTTTTCTTGTTCCCCTCAGAGTGTTTGGTTGTACTTTCTTTGTCCACAATTTTGATCCTAAGGCTGATAAGTTATCTCCTAGGTCAATTAGGACTCTTTTTCTTGGATACTCCAACACTAGCAAAGGGTACAAGTGTTATTGTCCAAGTCTCCGTCGTATGTTTGTGTCAAGGGATGTGACATTTCATGAATCCACTCCATATTTCTCTAGTGTTCCCAGTAAGGGGGAGCAATTATGTGAGAGAGGGCCACCATCAGATACCAGTGAGAGAGTGACACCACCACATCAGAGTGAGAGAGTGCCACCTATCATTCCTGACTATACTATAATTTAGGAAGAGCAGCCAGCAGATGGTCCTCTAATTCAACAATATTCACATGTTTACAGCAGACGAGGCAGACAAGATCCAGAGGAGGTAGCGACACCAGTCTTTGAGCTTTCCCCGTCTTCCTCTACTTAAGGGATTCCTGAAGAACCATCTGACCTTGATGTTCCCATTGCTGTTGGAAAAAGGTACATGTTCCTGTACTATTCGACATCCTATTGCAAATGTGTGTTGTTTGTCCAAATTATCTCAGCAGGCCCGCTCATTTGCTCTTGGGATTGATTCTGTGGTCATTCCAAGAAATCATCTTGATGCTATGAAGGATATTGGCTGGAAACAGGCGATGAATGTTGAAATGTCTACTCTTTTACAAAACAACACCTGAGAACTTGTTGACTTACCTCCAGATAAAAATGTTGTGGGATGCAGATGGGTATTTACAGTAAAACATAATCCAGATGGTTCGGTGGAGAGATTGAAAGCTAGACTGGTGGCAAAAGGGTACACTCAGACATATGGGGTTGATTTCTTTGAGACTTTTTCACCAGTGGCTCGTCTGAATTCTGTGCGTATTCTTATTTCTCTGGCTACTACCTTTGACTGGCCTCTATTTCAGCTCGATGTTAAGAATGCTTTTCTTCATGGTGATCTACAAGAGGAGGTATACATGGAGCAACCACCTGGTTTTGTTGCTTAGGGGGAGTGTCAAAAGGTGTAGATTGAAGAAAGCCATCTATGGATTGAAACAATCTCCTAGAGCTTGGTTTGACAAGTTCAGTGATGTTGTGCTGAAGATGGGCTTTTCTCGTTCTGTGACCGATCACTCCTTATTTTATTCTAGTTCTTCTGGTGCATCTATTATTATTGCTGTGTATGTTGATGATATAGTTATCACTGGCAGTAATTCTACAGGCATATCTCGTGTGAAAGAAGGCTTGCAGGGGCACTTTCATATAAAGGATCTGGGAAAACTGAGATACTTTCTGGGCATTGAAGTACTCAGATCTCATGCAGGTACCAATTTGTCTCAGAGAAAATATGTGCTGGATTTGCTACAGGAAGCAGGTATGAGTGGGTCCAAGCCTGTGTCTACTCCTATGGACTATCATGTGAAGGAGATGACTGATGATACTGATTATCCAAATCCAGGATATTATAGGAAAATTGTGGGTAAATTTATATATTTGACAGTCACATGCCCTAACATTTCCTTTGCTGTAGGAGTGGTGAGTCAACATATGAGCTCACCACAACAGTCTCATTGGACATCAGTCTGCCGTATTCTGAGATATCTGGAAGGTGCACCTGGTAAGGGAATCACCTATTATAGGCCGAAGACTCCTGTATCCACACTTTCTCTTACTGGTTATGCAGATGCAGATTGGGCTGGTAATCTGAATGACAGGAGGTCTACGTCTGGATATTGCACATTTCTAGGAAATCATCTTATTACCTAGAAAAGCAAAAAGCAAAATGTTGTGGCAAGATCTAGCACGGAAGCTGAGTATAGAGCAATGGCACATGCATGTTGCGAGTTGCAGTGGGTTCAATCTATACTTTCTGAATTAAAGAATCCTGTTTTGTCTCCTATAGAACTCAGATGTGACAATCAAGCTGCCATCTACATTGCCAAGAACCCAGTCTTCCATGAATGTACTAAGCAGATAGAGGTTGACTGCCACTTTATTAGAGATCAGATCAAGAATGGAACTGTTGTGACTCCGCATGTCAAGTCTGAAGATCAACTTGCAGATGTTCTGACGAAGCCATTGAGTCCAACAGCATTTCAGAGTTTTTGCAACAAGCTGGGCCTACACGATGTCTACACTCCAGCTTGAGGGGGAGTGTTAATATATTTCATATAGTCAGCTATTTATTCTATTTTGTAATTTATATATCCTGATGGACCTCTATGTAAATTCTCCAACTTCTCTTATTAATAAAAGGGGGAGAAGGCTCATTGCCTCTCCTAACGCTGCCTTGCACGCAGCATTGTGGCACCTCTGTTAACAGTGCTAATCGAGTCAGGGCCATATCCAATTTTTTTTTTCAAAATTTACCAGTTGGATACGGCCCCGAACACGACATGGATACGGCTTAAGAGTATCCAATATGTATCCTAGAGTATCCACGATATTGGTATCCAATAAGTATCCGATACGTATACGACATCTGTTTTGGAGTATCCGTGCTTCAGAGACTGTAATGCTTTAAATAAATCAATGAAACAATTTACATATTGGGTAGACAAGCAATCAAAGGCGAAAAAGTGAAACAAAAAAGAAACTACGGATCGATATTTGCTAATTTGCAGAAGATGCTGGAGGAGCATTACGTGAAGGGATGGACAACACATGCATGGAACTGTAAAGCAGGTATGACAACATCGCAGGAGGAAGCTAATTGGAGACAAAGGAGTCAACTCCAATTGGTTAATATAGGGAGACAATAACAGTAGATTCCATCAGTCCATTGTCAAACAAAAACGAAGGGACACATCCATATCTAAGCTAAAAGGATGAATGGGGGAGATGGATAGAGGTGGATGAACTCAAAAATCATGTAAGAAACTTCTTCATGCAACAATTTACCAACACCTCTAATTCCACACGGCGATATCTTGGTGCATGCCCTGCTTACATCCTGAAACTGAATGAATCACCGTTAAAAACCACAGTGGCAGATCCAGCGGAGGAATACGTACGTCGCATTCTGCAGAAGACTAACCCGCACAAGGCTGCTGGTCCAGACGGCATGTTCAACCTCTTCCTGCAAAAGGAAAAAATACAGTACCATCAAACAGTCTCTTGTCACCACAGTTCAAGACGCCTTGCAAGGTATACCTCTACACCGATCATGTGTTATTCTGTTATCATGCTCATGGTCAGGCAACCCACATCCTGTGGACAGCTTAGACCGATTTCTTTGAATAATACCTGTTTGAAGCTTGCATCTAAGGTGGTGGAACGTTTAAAACCCCACATGCCAACCTGGATAGCCCTGATGCGATCTAGCTTTGTCTTGGGAAGGAGATTTACTAATATCATAGTTTTGGCACAAGAAGCAATAAACAAAATGAGAAAGCAGAATAGCAGGAAGTCTATGGAAATCAAAATGTACTTTATCAAAGCACATGGCGTGCTCAATTGGGATTTCATTCTAGACATTGCAAAAAGCAAACTGGCTTATTAACATAGTGAACTATGTAAAACACTCGATAAGAGGACGTGAAACAAGATTGTTATATCCTTAGAACCCTTCAAATCAGGGTGAGGTTTAAGGCAAGGGACCCATATCCCCATATATGTTTATGATATGCATTGAACGCTTGTGTCATCTGATAGAGCTGAAGGTACAACAAGGGTCTTGGTAGCCTCTTTAATTGTCAGACAAAGGCCTGAACCTCTCAATTTGATGTTCCTTAATGACACACTACTATTATAAGACATTATCACTAACCGCCAAGATTGTATCTTGTTTCATTCTTATATCTTATGTATAGTTTTTCAGATTATGACCTTCAGGCACGAATACCCCTAACTGCCTAGGCACGGAGTGTTTTTGTATTTTAGATTTCTATGCATATTTTTGTAGTTGCGACACTTACACAGATACACCCACCACACAAACACACAGACACGAACACAATGAAATGATCAATTGGATTTAGAGTTTACTGTTCGTTTTACCTTGTCTAAAAATTTCATCCACGCCGGTTCACCATGGTGGAAAACTTTTTGAAAGGTTCCATATTGAGTTTTCTGGTAGATCGACAGACATGCAAACAATATCTGATTGCAATGGTTTTCTGTGTGAATGTAAAGGCAACTATGCTCTTACTATCTTTGGATTTTAGAAACAAGGCCTAACTTTGTATTTGTTCAAAGGCTCTCATGCTCTCACCACAATAAGGTTCTCCCCTAGATTGATCACCCCTCTGACCATATACACAAAAAATGGACCTAAGTAATTATTAATTTAAAGATAACTTAGCTTAACATAATTTGGGCCTAAAATAAAACAACCCAGGTTTAAATCCCCTGAAAAACTCCTTGATTTACCTCCTATGCACATCCTGAGGTTTATCAGGGCAATAGAGAGGTCACCCTCTACAGTTGTTCCAAATAAAAATTAGACCTAAAATGACCGTTGAACTATCTCATAACTTTATTAATGTAATTTGGCCCTTAATGACTTGACTTGATCCTAAAAAGGCCATATGTGACCACACAACCCACTGAGGGACCTGTAGAACTGTCAAATTGGGTCAAAATCCACGGGCACCCATGTGTCAACCCGTTAAGTCGGGTTTGGGTGATGGAATTTGCCACCCATTGAAAATTACCCAAATTCATACCCACCCATTTAGTAGCGGGTTTCAAGGGTGGCCCATGGGCACCCGCATGTGATCCGTTTAATTAAATCTGTTACACTAAAATAAATATAATGATCTACTAGTTATATAATGGTCTACTACTCCCCATTAATTGTTAAGGAGTTCCAGTCCAAATGAAATTGCCCAACAAAAGCTGATATCTAAGCGAGAGAAATGGAAGAAAATGATTCCACGTCTACTACATTATCTAATTGCTCTATCAAACTTAATAAGGAGTTGTACTACAAGTTACTAACTGCAGTCGGTCGAGCATAATCATAGATTAGAGACATTAGAGATTTTACCCCCCAAAAAGGTCTGTCGTTGAATGGTTGTAGAAAATAAACAACACACTTTTTTGTTTGATAGTGAAAATGTATAATAGTCGTTTTTTTGCTATATATCACGTAAAAATACTAGAGAAATGCCTTTTTTTACCGTCAAGTAGCAACTTGCAAAATATTTTTTGTTGAAACATTATATGAGCACCTACGGGTCGACCCACAGGCTGTGGGTTGTTTTTTTAATCGCTGAATGATACAATTGGAGTTGGAGAAAATTTGGTAACAACAACACAACATCTGGGCAATCACGTAGTGCTGTTTACCAGCCTCATGTACATCACTCCTGCCACATTCCCTACCAGTACTAGCATGTACAGCTGCAATTGTCCCTCTTTGCGGGGGGATATTGATTAGTACAAACAGTTAAATTGAAAAATCAAGCCAATTTCAAAGATCCTAAACATGGGCCAACATCAACATGCATATATATCCTGCACCCGCGATACATAAACTTGACCCAACCCAAACCCACCCCACCCATCTGTTTGACAGGTTGACCTAGATTCTGACCACCTCATTGAGCCCTCCTATCCTGCATAGGCGGACCTTGATTACGTTGATCTTCTGGAACATCCTTAGCTTGGCCGTTAAATCAATTTGATGATGAAAATTGCATTTCCCCATGGTGATTTGGGTGAAGAAATATATGTGGACCAAACTCTTACGTTCTTTGCTCAAGGGGTGTTGAGGATGATTTGCCTATAGTATTTATCCTATGGTATTTTGAACATCGATTATGTATTCCTAGTTGTCTATGGGGATAACACTGTCATTGCAACTAATGATGGGGTTGACATTCAACAATTAAAACAATTCTCGTAAAATGATTTTCTCACTAAGGATCTTGGCCAAAAATGTGTATGATGTATTGCATGGATTTGGTCTTCTAGGAGTAAAGCCCCTTGATGCTCTCATGACTCCGAGTACTGAACTGAAGGCCAATAGTGGATAGCTGTCTTCTGATCTTGTCATATAGAGTAGGTTAACGAGCAAGATGAATTACTTGACAATACCAGATGTGATATATCTTTTGCAGTTAGTATCATCAAGTCAGTTCGTGGACTACTTGATTGACCTTGGCAGCTAAAGCTGCGGCATTGCGAACGTACTCCCCAGGCGGGATACTTTTTTGCAGTTAGTATCATCAAGTCAGTTCGTGGACTGTCCTTGTTCAGGTCACTGGCAATTTGTGATATACATCCTACAGAATCTAAAGCGAGCACAAAGATACGGAGTACTATATGAGAGCTACAATCATCTCAATCTTCTGGGACTTGTGGACACTGACTGACCAAGATCATCTATGGGTAAACAATCTATTATATGATATTGTATATATATAGCTGAGAATTTAGTATCCATCTGGGAAGAGTACGCATGATTAAACATTGAAGCACAATACGAGCAATAGTCCCGAGTACATGTAAACTTTTTTGGTCCCGAGTACATGTAAACTTGGTACAACTAATTCTCATTTGAGCTTGGATTTGCTCAAGTAGATTGATGGAGCTACTTTGTGACAATTAGAGCTGTTTGTCTAGTCAATAATTAGGTATTTGTCAAAGTTGACCAACGCACTTTCGAGTTGATCACCACTCATTTGCTAGAATAAACACCCGAGGTTAAGTCCATTTAATTCATCTATATATTTTAATTAGGTCCTATAGAGCAAGCTCATTTGTGTCCCTCAGTGAATTAAAAAATGACCCAGGTGGCCGCTTAAGCAGCCGCTTAATCGGCCATGACCCTCATCCGCCTAATTTAGCCCCTAAGCGCCCGCTTAATCGTTTTGAACATAATCGCCCGCTTTTTGCCTGCCTCACTCGCTTTTTCCCGCTTTTTTCTCACTTTTTCCCGCTTTTTTCCCGCTTTTGTTTAAAAATCCTAATGTAAGCATCTAACATTGATTAATTACATAGTCCAAGTAGTGGACTATAATATATGAAACTTGTATACATTAAATGTTCTATGATATAGCTAGTCCTAATTTAGAATGCATACTTTGTGTGTAAGCTGTAATAATTGGGTACTGCTGTAATGCATCTAGGTAAATATCATATTGCTCTATTATACTTCTAATGCATGATTAGTTTTACCGATTTCCTTGCTGCTTTCAGTGATTAATGATTGGTACTACTGGTTAGTATTACTTTAGTGATTACTTTAATTCAATAATTCATAGTTTGTTATTTACAATTACTGATCTGCTTGCTGATTTTAGTGATTAGAGATACTGCTTAATAGTAAAGTATTGATGAATACTTAGTTAATTACTGATTTGCTGATTAGATATGTATGGAAGTTCCTTATAAATATATTTTTTATATACATATATGTGAAAGACAAAGTAGTTTTGGGAAGCGTAGGGTTGCACAATGTGTGCACCCTCATATATATAACATTGAAACATTTACAGAGAGGTCCACATATAATATGGAAATAACAAAACAACTAACAAAATATATAAAACAGGAATATATGTTAACACTCCCCCTCAAGTTGGAGCATAGATATCAATCATGCCCAACTTGTCCGTCAGTGTGCAGAATTGCTTTTTCGCCAGCAGCTTGGTGAAGATGTCAGCAACTTGGTCTTCAGAACGAGTGAAGGGAGTGCAGATCTTGCCAGTCAGAATGGATTCCCGAATAAAATGACAATCTACTTCAATATGTTTAGTGCGCTCATGATAAACTGGATTATTCACAATGAAGATAGCAGCTTTATTATCACAGTGCATAGGTATAGCAGAAGAAGAGTCAACCCCGAACTCTTTTAACAGAGAGCGCACCCACAACAATTCACAGGCAGTATGGGCCATGGCCCTATATTCAGCTTCAGCACTGGACCTGGCCACAACATTTTGTTTTTTACTCCTCCAGGTAACAAGATTGCCTCCAACATACGTACAATACCCAGAAGTAGATTTTCTGTCAACTCTGCTACCTGCATAATCAGAATCAGAGTACCCTGCAAGAGAACAGTGTCCATGCTTCCTGTAGTGAAGTCCCTTGCCAGGAGACTTCTTCAAATATCGTAGAATCTGACAAAGAGCATCCCAGTGACACTGTCTGGGTTTATCAAGGTACCTGCTAAGAAGACCCACTGCAGTAGAAATGTCAGCTCTGGTGACAGTCAAATAAATGAGTTTACCAATCAGCCTCCTGTACTTTTTATGATCAGCAAACAGAGGAGAAGAGTCATCATCCCAATTTACATTAGGATCTAGAGGAATATCAGCAAGTCTCGCCCCCAGCATACCAGTCTCCTGCAGTATGTCTAGGACATATTTTCTCTGAGACAACACAAGAGCATTAGAATTTCTAGAAACTTCTATGCTCAGAAAATATCTGAGTTTGCCCAAGTCTTTGGTAGCAAAGTGCTTGCCCAGATGAGATTTAGTAGCCTGAATACCAAGAGAATCACTGCCAGATATGATAATATCATCAACATAGACAATCAGAATAATAATACCAGCTAAAGTCTTCTTGGTAAAAACAGAATGATCCACCTGAGATCGCAGAAACCCAAAATCAATCATAATTTTGCTCAATTTATCAAACCAAGCCCGGGGACTGCTTAAGCCCATAAATAGACTTCTTTAACCTGCAAACTTTGTGAGACTCCCCCTGAGCAACAAACCCAGGAGGTTGCTCCATATAGACTTCTTCTTGTAAATCGCCATACAAGAAGGCATTTTTCACATCTAGTTGCAACAGTGGCCAGTCAAGATTAACAGTAACAGACAGAAGAATTCTGACAGAATTAAGACGAGCAACAGGAGAGAAAGTCTCAAAATAGTCAATACCATAAGTTTGGGTGTAGCCTTTAGCAACTAACCGTGCCTTCAACCTTTCAACAGTGTCGTCAGGTTGATATTTCACAGCATACACCCATCTGCAACCTACAGGTTTACACTGAGGAGGTGGATCCACCAGCTCCCAAGTATCTCGTTCAGCAAGAGCCAACATCTCCATAGCAGACAACCATCCAGTACTCTGTAGAGCATCCTGGATATTCTTTGGAACAACAACAGCAGATAAGGCATATACAAAATTGCTAGAATGAACATTCAGATGGTCAGTAGAAACAAACTGAGCAATACTGTGTGATGTGCAGGAACGAGTACCCTTTCTAAGAGCAATGGGTAAATCAAGATCAGAATGTACCTCAGGTGTAGTAGAACCTTCTGGAGGTGAAGATTGGTTTTCAGGGGGGGGTTTCTTGAGTAGAAGGTGCTCTGTTCCTGCGTTGATAAACTATAAGAGGAGGCTTATCAGCCTCAGTAGTGACTTTGTCAGTAGTATCAGGCACACAATCAGAAGTAACAGGTAGAGGTGAGGCAATAAGATCAGACTGTAAACTGTCACCACGAGTCGAATAGTAAGGAGTATCCTCAAAGAAAACTACATCACTGCTAGTATACCATTTTCTTGCAGTAGGACTGTAACACCGATATCCTTCTGAGTACGAGAATATCCCAAAAAAATGCACTTCTCAGCACGAGGAGACAGTTTATCAGAAGTAGGTCCAACTAACCGTACAAAACAGGTACATCCAAAGATCCGAGGAGGCACAGTAAATAACTGAATATCGGGTTGAAGAACTTGAATAGGTATTTTGTTTCCAATCACAGATGATGGCATTCGATTTATCAGAAAACAAGCAGTCAATATAGCCTCAGGCCAAAACGAGCGAGGAACATGTGCATGCATCATAATAGTTCTAGCAACCTCTAACACATGTCTATTTTTACACTCAGCCACACCATTTTGCTGAGGTGTATAAGCACAGGAGGTCTGATGTATTGTACCCACAGATTTACAAAAAACATCCACATCTTTTTTAACAAATTCCAGTGCATTATCAGTACGAAATTTTTTGACAGGCATACCATATTGAGTTTTTATTTCAGCAAAAAAGAACTTGATAACAGACAAAACTTCGGACCTACTTTTCATCATAAACAACCAAGTAGTTCGTGAAAAGTCATCAATAAACAGAATAAAATACTTATGACCAGATAGACTCGACACATGACAGGGTCCCCATACATCAGAATGCACTATATCAAACATATTTTTACTGCTAATCTGACTGCGTCTAGGATAAACAGCTCTAGTCTGCTTTCCAAGTTGACATGACTCGCACTGAAAACTACAACTGCCAAGATCAGACACTAAATGTCGGAGCTTTTCAGATGATGGATGGTCCAGCCGGTAGTGCCACTGTAATGCAGAAACTGAGGCAGATAATGCAGGAGACACAGATGCTTTAGCTGCTTTCGGCAAATGATCCAGATAGAAGAGTCCATCAGCACCTTCATACCCCCCACCAATTTTCATCCTCGTGCGAAGGTCCTGAAAAACACATGAACCAGGAATAAAAGTCAGACTACACTGTAGGCTTCGCAATATCTTGCTGACAGACAACAGATTCAAAGGAAATCTCGGCACATATAAGGCAAATTTCAGCAGAAAGTCAGAAACAATATCCCCTACTCCAGACACCGCAGACTTGGAGCCATCATCCAACATAACAGATGAGGGTCTAGCAGGTTTAAATAATTTGTGAAACAAAGATCTATTTCCAAAAATATGTGAAGAGGCACCGGAGTCGATGACCCACTTAGTATTACCAGGAGTAGAAGAAGAGCTCAGGAAGGCAGTGTCATAACCAGAATAAGTGGCGGCATGAGCTCCACTAGTCGAAGCTTGAGACGACGCACCAGCTCGCTCAAGAAGAAGACGCTCCACCTCAGCACGGATGTAGTCAGCAGTCGCACCCGAGGAGGCAGAGTCAGTAGGCTGATTCGTTCCTTCTGATGCAGTAGTAGTGGAGTCAGCAACTGCATTGGCCCACGCCGGCTTACCATATTTCTTCCAACATTTTTCTTCAATATGGTTGGACCGGCCACAGAAGGTACAAAGGCGCTGTCCTGACTGAGGACGCGCACCAGCAGTAGGGGCAGTAGAAGAGGCTCCACGACCAGGAGCAGCTCGTCCTCGTCCTCCACCCAGGGGAGGACGACTCTCAGTAAAGCGACCACGACCACGACCCCGACCACGACCAGAAGCTGCAGCAAGGGCCGAAGAGTCTCCAACATCAGTAGTCAGAGACGAGGAAGACGAAGGCAAACGCTGAAGGCGTTTGTAGGCACTCTGTAGTGACGGCAGAGGGTCACTGGCTAAGATCTGGTCCACAACTCCAGCATATGACTCGGGCAATCCACAGAGAAACTGGACCAACTGAAGCTCCTGGCGCTGACGCTGCATAGTAGCCAGGTCCGTGGAGAGAGGGTGATAGGATTCCAGTTCACCCCATAATCCAGTGAAGTCAGAGAAGTAATCCGCAATGTCCGTCCCCGTGAACTGTAGACGTCCCAGCTGCTTGGTGATGTCAAACACCTTCTTGGGGTTCTGACTATGCGAGTAAGTACCGGCGAGCTGATCCCACATCTGCTTCGCCGTAGGTAGGTGAAGAAGTGTGACGCTAATCTTCTCAATGCTGCTGTTGTGAATCCAGGTCATCACAGTGGAGTCATCACGAACCCAGTCGTCATACGCCTTCACATCTTTAGCATCAGCGTCCTCTGCGGGTGCTGCCGGACCCGCACGGGTAAGATGTGAGTACTTGCCCTGGGATCTGGCATAGATCGTCATGGAGCAGACCCAATGCGGATAGTTGCGCCCATCAAGCTTCACGGTGGTAACCTGACGGCGGAAGTCATCATGCGAGGACGCCATGGAAGCAGTAGGCACAGCAGGAACAGGCACGATCAGGCAGGAGACGGGCTACGCCGTCAAACAGGCACAGCAGGCACAAAGAACACGGAGAAGACCTCTCACATACGGTCTACGCCGAAGCGCAGAACAGAACCCGGTGGCACAACGGCCTACACGGGCAGGCAGGCAGGAGACCGAAAAAAAAAACGGTCTACGTCTTCAAGCCACCGGATCGCTGTAGGACTTCACGGAGCCAACGGACCGGCGGCTAGGACCGCGGAGGCGCACCGGCCCCCGGCGGCGGAGAGGGCGCCCGGCCCCGGCGGCTAGCCTGGCGGCTGCTGCTGCCGGCGTGGCCTGCTGCGGCCCGGCTGGGCGGCGGCCGACGGCGGGTGGCTGCTGGGCGGCGCGGGCGGGAGAGGGTGGGGGCGACCGGCTGGAGAAGAGAGAGAAGGGTGGGAGGGTGGCGGCTGGATCTACTGCTCTGGTAACATGTGAAAGACAAAGCAGTTTTGAGAAGCGTAGGGTTGCACAATGTGTGCACCCTCATATATATAACATTGAAACATTTACAGAGAGGTCCACATATAATATGGAAATAACAAAACAACTAACTGAATATATAAAACAGGAATATATGTTAACAATATACATGTAATTTTGTATAAAAATATATAAAATTTAGACACCCGCTTTTTCAAAAATCGCCCGCCTACCGCTTAATCAGTTACAGGATGATGTCCGCACGTCTCCCGCTTCCTGCTTTCTGATACATTGGTGTCCCTCTTTCCCCTCAATTTTGTATTCGTTATTGCATTGCATGTTTCAAAAGTGCAATCCCTACCCAATCCATTTCTTCACCAATATTTTATCCTGAGTTTCTGTTTCTAGAACTAATTGAGAACCATTTATTTGTGCCATTATGTTTGTTATTGAATCTGTTAATGTTTTTCTCCTCTGCGTGTTCCATATAGTTTCTGCAGGCATTTGGTTCTGCTTTAAGTTATAACACACTATTTTCCTGCTTCAAGTAGATCTCTTCAAGATGTTGCTTATTCGTTAAAAGCTGAGGCAGAAACTCATACAAACCGTGATGGCCAAATTTGAGGAACAACTTCTTGTTTTGACCACATTGTTGACTAGGATGAAGGTGAAGCATGTTATACAGGCATGTAGTCTCTGATGTTTAGGCTCCAGCTTGAGGGAGTGATGGAACATATCTATATATAGTGTGTTAGAGAGCCTCAATGGCTCACTTGTAGTATGTGGAACAACTCTAAACCTTATGGCATAGTATTGTCTACACGACGAACATTTCTAAATACTCACACACATCCATGACCCTAGGAACGTATCTATATGTTTAGGCTCAAATTTGAACCACCACCATAGGCTGTGCACTGCTCTTGACCCAATAAGTCGACTCATGGCAGATATTGGCTTATATCATTGGGTGGCATCAAGAAATTTTATGTTACTAGTTCTTTGTTTTGCTATGGCCTCGGAATCAATACTGGAGCCTTTGAGACCAATAGAAGGATTGTTAACTCTAGAAAGAACGTGCCTCTGGTGACTGATTGCTAAAACGTGATGAGAAGCTCTCTGCCCAAAAGCTTGCGCCTAAGCCCAAAGTTAATTTTATTCTTTAAGCTCAACTTGGCCAGTGACTACAATATATTCATTGCATAATTCACGACTACAGTCAAAAGCATGAAACAAGACTTCGACTTTGAGTAGACTTCGATAGGTGTGGAAGTGGAAGTTTGTGGAAACATCAAGGAAACTTGGAGGATTTTTACCACTAAATTTAGATGCAAATTCGACAATAATAAGCTAAAAATTAGTCATTTCGTGGTGAAATCGAATGATTTCATCAAATCTAGCTAAAAAACACAATACATGTTTACACATAGCCATCCATATAGGTTTACATATGTAGAAAAATACACGATTACATACAGTTGTCTCTGGACTATATAGTTCTTCCATATATAAAGTTTATGACAATAAAAAAACTACATAAAAATGGTGTAAATCAATGGTAGATCTAGCAGAGAGGGGGTCGATCTATTAATATTAGCTTAGAATAATAAAAAATAAAATCAAAATTACCTTACCTCAAGCTCCAACACTTTTTTCTCCCTCACAACAAACTCCACAAATCACCAGAAGAAAGTCGCCAACTTCGACGAATTCGATGGATGTTGAGGAAATTGGGAAATTTTTGAATGGACCTGGGCCAACTTTGTCGACAAATGGGGAAATGTCGACAACTTCGGCGAAATGTCGAGAATGTTGTGGAAGGAGGATGTTTATGTGGGTTCGACATCGCCAGTTGTTGACATCGACAAAATTGGCAAAATTTTGCCCGAATCAAAGACATTTAATTTCATGGTCAAAAGGCAATCTAGAACCCATCACATACAAGCCCATTTTGTGAATATTCTTCTTCCTATAGCCATGTTCTTAAGGGTCCGTTCTACTGCATGGTGAAGCTACAAACATGAAGGACTTAGTAAAGTTGACAAATAGCGGCAGAAGCATGGTGACCTTTGATGTCCCTTTCTTTGCTTCTATGGTGTTGAACTTTATCAAATGCTTCCAATTGATTGTCTGGATAAGCTTATAATAACTGAAAGTGAGTTGATGGAAACGATGAGTATTACATTAGGATTTTCTGTTTGGTTTCGTTTGAATGTAGTTTGGATTTAAACTCATGAGCAGTCCAGCTAATTACTAAGTTGGTCTAGTTGCAAACTGTATTCAAATTGGAAAGAAGTTCTATTTGGCTTGTGTTGGAAGCAGTCCCTATAAACCATTGGGTACTGTCTGTACATTATTTGATGATTATAGATTGTCTCTGAAAAATTCCAAAGGGATGTATCTTCCTCTCTCTTATCTATTTCCTGGTTTAAAAAGGATGTCTCGTTTTCTGTTTTCCTATTATACCAATTGTAATTCTGAACCTTGTCCAAGCAGAGGATGCCATGCTTCTGTTTAAAGGTTTCAAATGATGTAGATATACCACCATATTTGGTGCAACGTGGGTAAAAGTCTGTAGTGAAATTCATAAATGGCAGACATGCTTCTAACCATTACTTTGATATGGTTGGGAGAATTGCAATGTTATTAATATGGAGTATGAGAAAGTGGGCTTGTAGGGACAACCAATAACCAATAGGGGTTAAAATTTTAGATTTGGGATGTTCCGGATTAAACAAGAGTTCGGGTCACTACTATAGTGATAAATTGGGGACTCGGGCAATGTTTTGGCTGGCTGAAAAAATTCGGAATTCAAAGTTTTTTTTGCAAAATTGGGGGAAAATGTGCTAGAGTTTGGCCAACTATTTGGAAAAAATCGTGAATAATTCGGCTATGTATATGTATATCTATAACATGTATATGAGATTAAGAGAGGCATTCTCTTCCCCTCTCCCGTGTCCGTGACGGAGGCCGAACGCCTGGGAGGGTGGTAAATCATGGCGACAACTGAGATTCGAACCCGGGTCCCTTTGTTAGAAGACACCGTGTTGGACCACTTTGAGCCACTCCTTGTCGGCTATAACATGTATATATGTGTGTATATATATGTATATGCATCAATGAAATATTGAGCATATATGGTAAAATAGACATGGCGACTTAAATTTAAAAAATTGTAAATATTGTGAAAGATTGTATAAATCATGAAATAGCGGAAATAATCGTGAAAAGTCATGAAAATCGATGACTGCCTTATTGATGTGAAAAATATTCAGGAGCATATATGTCTGCAAAAAACCATGCTTTCTTTGTAAAAGTTGGGGACTTTTGTTACAAAGGTCGGCACATGCTGTCCTGAACTTGCATTTTCAACTGGCTGATTTGTATTCAATCGAGGTTGGACTGAAACCTTTAGCTCAAACGTGTATAATTAGTTTATAGGGTTTAGTTTATTTAGAAAGGCATAAAGTTGCTACAAGTTATTGGACAGTCTCCAATTATTCTAACCAGATTTGACTTCAATTCACACAATTGAACAACCAAACCAGGCTGGAACTTGTTCGTTGCTCTCCAAACTTGATGCAGACCGTCCCCTTGCTTTCTAGATGGTCGCTCTGTCATTCACTTAATTGAATTCCCTTTTTAGAGTAACTTTATTTGCTAGTAGTAGTTTTTTCTAATGCAGTTAGCGTAATAGATTCCTCAGCCAGTCCATGAGAGTCATAGAGATGGATGGTGGACCACGGTGATTGGGGTGACAGCTTTTGGCTATGAACTTGGAATTACTTTTTTCTATACATTACTTGAAATAAATTCTAATGCCAAAAAAAAAAGAGATCAATCTTTTCCTCCTTTTTTTTTTCCGATTCTAGTATAGTTCAGCAATACTTCAGCAACGACAATTATTCTTACAATGTTTCTCTACATGCAGATTGTTGACCAAGAAAGCTTAAAACCGGTTGAGGCAATTCGTCTTCCAGTGGTTTTTTGTGTTGCTGCATGGTTTGGTAAGGTTCGACTCATTGACAACATGGAAATCAACGTACAAAGCCAAATGTCCGATGCTTCGGACGCCACGGAATCATCTGGATGGCAGTTCCCATTATTGTAAGGAGGTCAATATTTATTTAGTCAAAAATGAATTTTGATGATTGCGAAGACATTGGACAAATTCAGCTCACTGGGCTGGTTCTAACCCATAATAATGGTGTTCAAAGTCCAAACACACTATTTATGGTAACCAGCATTAAGCAAAGTGTATAGACAAAAGCATACTAAGTTATAACAAAAAGCTTGCTCAGAACACCCATGGGTTTTTCGTACTCAAATTGCCTTGATTCCTTTTATTTAAGTGCTGAGTGGTTATGTTGGCACGGAATTCATTTTAGCAGACAGATTAAGTTTACTGATTGTACCTGTCTTGTTTATTATTCTAGTTCGATTTGAACTCTAAGCTGTAATTACAAGTAATCCACCATGTACAATCTCAACCCAGCAGGTCCTGTTCGGCACGGCGGCTGGGCCATGGCAAACAGCAAATGGTGGGCAGCCTTGCCACGTTTATACCAAACACTGGATTGAGCGTCACTGGACGAATAAATAGAAGTAGCGGTTGGCCATTCTCATTTTATATGTCAGAGTAGACTGGGATCACGGTTTGCAACATGGTGGTTCCACATCCAACCTAAGAAAGTATCGATAAAAATGACTAGTATAGACTAAGTTCTGTCAGCTTTTTTGCACTGTTAAAAGAGATTAGCTATACAGTCACAATATAGAACCCGATCCCAGACCCTATTTTGTCCCCATTAGCTGCTGTCACGTCAATTTGGAATCACGTACAACAACAAATGCTTGATGAGACAATGGCATTGGAAAGAAAGAGAGTGGGTGGAGGGTTGGAAAGAGAGAGGAAAGAGAGAGAAAGAGAGGGGGGGAGTGAGGAGAGAGAAGTGGCCGGATGACAAAATAAAAAACGTTAGATTCCTTATCAATAATACTTTCCAACAAGATCAATGCCGACATAGTTTTCAGAAATTTAATACACTCTAAAATTAATACAAAATATTTATTATATTTGGTCCAATTTTTATTTTTTTAAAAAAGATAAAATTAATTTTTTGTTTATGTAGTATTTAAAAAAATACTTTTTATCTCTAGAGAAATTTTTTATTTTTCCTAATAAATTTTTCTTGTTATCCCTAGTAAATGTTTTGTTATCCAACTAGTATATATTTTTTTAAATTAATAGTTATCTATAGAGAATGGTTTTGTTATCCCTAGCAATATTTTTTATTATCCCTAGTAAATGTTTTGTTATCCTATCAAATGTTATGTTATTCCTAGTAAATATTCTTGTTATCTTTGGTTAATGTTTTGTTATCTCTAGACAAACCATTTGTTATCCAAGCAGTATATTTTTTTTTTTTTTTTAAAATTAGTTGTTATCTATAGAATTTATTTTTGTTATCCCTAGCCAATTTTCTTGTTATCCCTAATAAATATTTTGTTATATGTAGTTAATTTTTTTGTTATCCAAGTAGTATTTTTAAAAAAAATTAGTTTTTATCTATAGAGAATGTTTTGTGCTATCCTTAGCAAATTTTCTTATTATCTCTGGTAATTTTTTTGTTATCTCCAATCAATTTTTATTTTGTCCAAGTAGTATTTTTTTTTAAAAAAATTAGTTATTTTGTCTAGAGAATAGGATAGAAGTAGTGCAATTAATTTTTTAAAATTAGTTGTCATCATTGGTCCAATTGTTGTTATTTCTAATTTGGTTTGTTATTACCTCTAATCCAATTTATTATTATCTTTTGGTCGAACTTGTTATCATAGGAGAGAAGTGATGTATTTAATTATTTAAATTTGTGTTACCCTTAGCAAATGTTCTTGTTATCTCTAGTAATTTTATTGTTATTTCTTTCTCATTTTCTTTTATCGAATTTAGTCTTGTTAGAATGTATTTTTAACCAGGAATCTAACGGTTTTTATTTCGTTTTAAAATACATAACAGTTTAAAAATTATTAGAAAAATAAATATCTCTCTTTTGATTTCTCTCTCTCTTTGCATGACATTTAATTTTTTAAAATATGTCGACACTAGTCTTATTAGAATGCATTTTTCATCAGGAATCTAACGAAATTTATTTCATTAAAAAATATATATAATGATTTTAAAGTTATTAGCAAAACAAATATATCTCTTTTGATTTTTCTTTCTCCTTACATTTTTCAAAAATATGTCTACATTATTCTTATTAGAATGCATTTTTCATCAGGAATCTAGCAGAATTTATTTCATTAAAAATATATATAACAGTTTAAAAGTTATTAGTAAAATAAATATATCTCTCTTGATTTCTCTCTCTTTGCAACACGTTACATTTTTCAAAAATATGTCAACATTAGTCTTATTAGAATGTATTTTTCATCAGAAATCCATCAAAATTTATTTCGTTAAAAAATATATAACGGTTTGAAAGTTATTAGCAAAATAAATATATCTCTCTTGATTTTTCTCTCCCCTTACACCCATTCCCTCTCTCTCCATCTCTCTCTCTCACCCAACCTCTCTTTTGATTTCTCTCTCTCTTTGCAACATGTTACATTTTTCAAAAATATGTTGACATTAGTCTTATTAGAATGCATTTCTCATCAGGAATCTAACAAAATTTATTTCATTAAAAAATATATAACAATTTGAAAGTTATTAGCAAAATAAATGCATCTCTCTTGATTTTTCTCTCTTCTTATATTTTTAAAAAATATGTCGACATTAGTCTTATTAGAATGCATTTTTCATCAGGAATCCAACGTAATTTATTTTGTTAAAAAATACATAACGGTTTGAAAGTTATTAGTAAAACAAATATATATCTCTCTTGATTTTTCTCTCTCCTTACACCCACTCCCTCTCTCTCTCTCACCCAACAAGCAAGTGGTCTCATTGTCAGCCACTCTCTCTCCAGTCCTCTCTCTCCCTCTCTCTCTCTCACCCAGCCATCAATTAGTCACGTCGCCGCAGGCCATCACGTCACCACAACAGCTGGACCCAGTGCTAGCAACCAAATGGGGTCCCGAATCGGGGCTGGGATCGGGGCTACATAGCATTTTTCCTATTATAATGGATCAGACTTGATGGTCATCCGGTCACGACGCAGATGTGAGTGACACATATGTACACTTACATTGTTTAATTAAACAAAAAGAAAGATATGAATGGTTGTCAAATTGGTCAAGTGATGCCAATGAAGTGGCACCCCAGTGGTAAAAGTGATGATGTAAGACCAAGAGGTCATGAGTTCGAACCCAGTCGATGGGATGAATGAATTGCCAATTTTAAAAAAATTTGGTCAAGTGATTCGCAAACGTTGAGGTTGCCTCTCATCATGCATGGTGCCTCTTGTGTTTCCTCTTGGGATTTGATCCACACATCACTTGCTAAGAGAAGTTCTGGCTGGAGTTACGCTATCCATAATCACTTATCTAGGTTCCTATTGGTTTGGTGTAAGTCATAAGTTACGCGGAACTCATTTTTCGAGAACTCAAGTTTAGTTTTTGGAACTTAAGTTCCACTCAGTTTCATGTGATTGGTTTGTTGTAAGTGTAAACATGAACATTAGAAAAAGATATTGTTAACTTTTTGTAGTGGCATAGCTTGTTGCCCGCTTGTCTTCTAGTTCAATGCAGATCTTTTTTTATAAAAATATTTTTACTATGTAATATATAATAAGTAAAGACACATACATTAAAAAGATCATATCCGTAAATAACTACAGTAATTTTTACCACAATAACGACAAGAAGTGGTTACGGTATGAATGTTATTCCTTTAAAAATTATTTTAATGTTGCATGATTACAATTTTAATAAAAATATTATAGTTGAAATCATATCACGTAATTTTATTTTACTTTGTATGTACAAAATATTGTAATAATATCTACATATTACATGTTTATAGATATAAGTTTTTGTTCATCATTGTTTAACAATATACAATATTAATTTTCTATGTATTTCGTACTCGTGATTCTAGTTAATTATCATTTTTCACATCATATTTTTAAACATGAAGAACAAAAATATGTTAGATTAATCATATTTTTTGTTACATGGTGCGGTGTGATTATTTTATAGTGAATATATATTTTTTACTTTATACACCACACTGATAATGGTGGTTATAGTGTAAACTATTTTACATAGTGCGATTATAGTATATTGTCATATTATGATATGGTTTTGGCAGTAAACCGTATTGACACCGCCAACATTTCTAGTAAAAAATATCTTACATATCTCATTTATGAAGAATGAAAAATATAATTGTAAAAGAAATATTGTCAGTTGTTCCGGAACTCGTTTTCCACTCTTTTTAAGAGGGAACTCAGGAACTGTATATTGTATGTAAGTTTGTAACTCACCGGAAGTCACGAAACTTAAGTTCCAACACTTACTTCAAACTAATAATGAAAAACTGCTTATGGAACTCCACTTCATAAGTTTTCCGGACCAGTTACGACAAACCAATCCGAGCCTTATCTACCCCCGCACAAGCCTGTCTCAGCTATTTCTTTTAATACGAATCAACTCCACACCAACTGATTCCATGCAACAAATGAAGATTCCCAAAATTCTCTCTCAACTCCTCTCTCCATCTCTCATCTTTATTAATTCATTTTCTCTCTTGCAATTCTTCTCTCCAGCTGTATTCCACCCACCAACATTTCTGCATTAGTACAATACGCCCGTTCCCCATCTCTCACCAATCTTGCTCTCTCAAACGTACAATACTCCGATTCAACTTCTTTCGTTCACCTTCTCTAGTACAGTATGTGAAAAACTAACCTCTCCCGTAGCCACGCTCCGCCGCACCTCGACTCTCTAGCAACCGCACTCCGCCGCAATCCCGCAGCCGCGCTCCACTTGTTAGTGATCCCAAAAGTACAGTGAACATCTGGACAAGAATCAACTATAAAATACATCCATAAGTATTGTACCAACTTATTAATTTCAACTCAGTTAGTGACGCATACGTACAATACCTAGTAAATTACAAAATCAAGCATAATTGTATAACTGATCTGGAAACATAAGCACAGTACCTACGACATCCAATAGCAACATTTGTCATCTGGAAAGATTTTTTTTACAAAATAAAGACATAAGTTGAGTGCCCACTTGTTAATGATCTCAAAAGTACAATGCACATCAGAACAAAAATCAGCTATAAAATGCATCCATAAGTACGGTACCCACTTGTTAATTTCAACTCATTTATGGAATAAGTACAATACCTAGCAATTTACTGAATTAAGTATAATTGTATAACTAGTCTAGAAGCATAAGCACAGTACATACAGAATCTCATAGCAACATTGGCCATCTGGACAAAATCTTTTTACAAAATACAAGCATAAATACAGTACGTAGTAAAATACAAAATCAAGCATAATTGTATAACTGGTCTAGAAACATAAGCTCAATACCTACAGAATCCCATAGCAACATTGGCCATATGAATAATTTTTATTTATAAAATGCAAACATAAGTTGAGTACATATTTGTTAATGACGTCAAAAGTACAATGCACATATGGTCAAGAGTCAACTAAAAAATGCATCCATAAGTATTGTACCCACTTGTTAATTCCAATCCAGTTTCTCAAACATAAGTACAATACCTACCAAATTACAAAATCAAGCATAATTGTATAACTGATGTAGAAGCATAAACACAATACCTACAAAATCCCTAGCAACACTGGTCATCTGGACAATTTTTTTTTACAAAATGCAGTCATAAGTTGAGTACCCACTTGTTAATGATCTAAAAAATACAGTGCAAATCAGATCAAGAATCCGCAATAAAATGCAACCATAAGTACTATACCCACTTGTTAATTTCAACTCAATTATTGACACATAAGTACACTACCTAACAAATATAAAACCAAACATAATTGTATAACTGATCTAGAAGCATAAGCACAATACCTACATAATCCCATAGCAACATATGTCATTTGGATAGATTTTTTTTTTTACAAAATGCAGACATAAGTTGAGTACCCACTTGTTAATGATCTCAAAAGTATAGTGCACACCAAATCAAGAATCAGCTATAAAATGCATCCATAAGTACGATACCCGCTTGTCAATTTCAACTCATTTACTCAAGCATAAGTACAATACCTAACAAATTATAAAATCAAGCATAATTGTATAACTGGTCTAGAAGTACAAGCACAATACCTACATAATCTCATAGCAACATTGACCATCTGGATAAATATTTGTATGGATGCATTTTATAATTGATTATATTTAATAGTATATTTGCGTCCAACAAATAAGGTAGGTAATGCATTCGTAATAATAAATGAAATAATATTACAATATCACAACAATATAAATAAGACAATTCAATATAAAGGATAAAAATACAGTACTCACGTATTTGTGAAGGAACACAAAGTGAAGAAGCAGGATGACAATATCATTTAATAAAAAATTTGAAAATTGAAAAGCTGTACGCAAGGAATGGAATTTCAAAGAAGAGTGTCTGTTGGATTTTGTGGGAGAGTGGGACATCACAACGGTACTTTTGCATGAACAAGCACACAGAATTTATATTGTATCTTAATACATCTCGGAACGCACAACAATTCAGTGTTCTCGAGGACCGGGTGTGCCGGTGGGTGGGTGGCCGGTTATGTCAAGAATTTTTCTTTGGCTGACGTGACCTTAAGATTTGAAGTATTATGAAATGGACCCTATCCACCAAAATATGCACAGATTACAATTAACACATTACGTCTTGATTGACAGAGGGACTACAATTAATAGAGACAAAGAAGTAATGTATATATAGAGAGAGGGTGTCATAAATAGAATGAATGAGAGTGGATGGAGAGAAACTATGCAAGTGAATGGAGAGAAATTGTGCAATAAATAGAAAGAATGAGAAGTGGATGGAGAGAGAGGGTGTACTAAATACGAAGAGAGAAGTCGTGGTTGGAGAGAGAATATGACATAATAATTCATATAATAATTCATACAACAACTTTAACATTGTGCACATATATAAGTATTGTAGTATTTATTAATGGTATCGCTCAATTTAAAAATATACATTGTATTTGTACTAATTTTAAACATTGTTTGCTTTGAAAATACTCAATATAGGATGTATAAATATGTAATATATAAGTATTATTTAAAAGTATTTATATAACTTATACACAAAAATGATGTACAAAATTTATATGCGCACATCATCATCTAATATTTATATTCATACAATTTTAATTTAAAATCTATACGTGTTTAATAACTTTTATCGTTAATAACAAGTACTTGTATATTTTTTGTCCTCTCGTTCATCTGGAAATCTTTTTAACTTCTGGTATTGTACTAAAAGAATATATGTGCAGTACTAGATAGTCGCTTCATATTCTATACATACAAAGCCGGGGTGTAAAATATGGTGGAAGTGTGTTATATATCCGTACTCTTATCAAATAGTCTGTTTGCTGCGTAAACCTACTTATTTTTCAGTGTGCCCTTGCAATCCGAAACGTGGCTCAGCGTCATAATCCAAGAATGGGGAGTCGACGATTGATGATAATGACACATGAAATCTCTCTCTCTCTCTCTCTCATGCTGGGGAAGTATCGTTTCATTCACGCTCCAACTCAGATTCTAAAAGATGCGAACAGTCGAACAGAAACTAGTTGTATAGGTTCTTCATATGCCATTATGGTTGATTAGGTGCTTCAGTATGTGATAATTGGCTCTTCCGCCTGGCTAATCTGCTGGCGCCTGACACTGTCATGATGAAAAAACAGGGAGTTTATGACTGGGAGTGATAATTGATCTCATCTAAGGCTAGTGTTGGTTGGAACTAGTTGGACCTGCTTTATGGTGTTGTTTTGAAGGGTTCTAGACCATGGAATGATGTTGTATTGAAGTTGCAGACTAGAACAATCTGCAGATTGTTAACACATAGAATGATGCGGGCATCATGCATGTTATTTATTCACAGCCGCGATGCTAACTCTCAATGTTTTAATGACAACCGAGAATATTGCTGGCATGTGGCAATGCGGCTCAAAGTAGACAGAACCGACTTGGCTTCTCGTCTGGGGAAGTTGCACGCTGGCACTTATTTTTGCTCCGATGAAGAAAAACATAGTTCTGGAAAGAATAAACAAAGGACCAGTCCACATACACAGCTTCGTTGAACTGCTAAACGTTCTAAGCTTGTGTTGTGGCATATTACTATCGGTTACGTCTTGCACCCATACTCTTGGACCAAAAAGTGACGGTGTATTAGTACCGATTATGTTTCCCGGTTATGTGTCGTTACTCTCATACCGATACTTTCGGAGCCTTCATAGCTTGGCATTGGCGTATTATTAATAATCAAACGAACCACTCTTGCAACAAGCACCATGAGGACACCTTGATGGTCTGCAAACTTTATTATATAAATCATGAGCAGAGTTTTCAGCATTTCATTAAGAGGAAATATTTTTATCGAAAAGGGACCACGGTGATTAAAACAGTAATAGAAAGAGGGACCTTCCTTGTCTCACCAACTACATGATTACAATTAAACATCCTCCCAGAAAAACCATTTCGGCTTTTAGGGCTATCTTGATTAGAATTTTGGGACGAATGATGTATTAGCTAGAATGGAGGTTGTGTGGATGATATAATTACTAAGCGTGACCTATGTGACTAAATTGAGTAGAGAGAAAGAGGATTAGAATATTTTCAAGTTCTGCCACCAAATATGACCGCTGAAATTAAATGGAGTATTAAGGATGTGGTCTATGTCAAAGAAAGAGATACAACTTAAGTATGAGAATGATATAATAGTTACATGAGACACTGATTAGAGAGAAACTCGACTTCAATTTAGTTTTTGCCGTTACCTAGAGTCTATCTTTGATAAGTGAGATGAATCCCTACAAGAAACAAAGGGTAGCCTCCAGGGAGAGACACCATATGCAATAAAGGAAACAAACTTAAATCTCTTGGAATTTAAATTTTGAGTTACACATCAAGCACACATGTATTGGTGCATTATGTACAATTTTGTTCATGCAAGTGTCCCATGCGGAAGCTTGTCAAGTAATTTGGTTGGACTCAAGTATTAAAAAATTAGCTTGATTTAGGCGTAGATAATAAGGAGGCATAGACTTGGGACGTTGGATGCACCCTTGACCTAATTCAATGAATTAAAGTTATAACCCTTGAATCATATTTTGATACAACTTCAATTACAATAAAACTACAATAAAACTAAGTTGACCAAAATTCAATATTTATGGATGTAATGGATGAAAGGGTTGATGGGTAATGATGAATCAACTTCTCTTGCCAAATATCATAGTCAACATTTTTTTAATTTCTCATCACATATATGACATCAATACCACCTACTTTTGGCATAAGTCTACCAATTCTTGTTGCTAGCTTTAGTGCCTAATACTTTGCACGGTGCTTTGGGTTGCAATGGATTTTATAATAAATATTTATATCATAACTAAGCAATAAGGGATATATCACTTGTTGAATATCTAGTACCTTGATAAGAAACTCTACCATACAAATTATGATGCTACTAGGATCTCCAAGTTTTTCATCTTGCACGTGAGGAGTTCATGTCTTCTCTAAAGGTTGGGCTGTAGCAGTGACTACTTTCTTCCAAATAACTAATGACACTTACTCCTATGTACATGGGTAAGTTGGGAATGTCATGCATGGATAATAATTGGGTAGGATATTTTGGTGATGGAGGTTCTACCCGAGCTTGTAAAGTGGTAGAGTTTGTAAGTTTTGAAAATAGGGACCGATGTTTCCTCGTCTTAGTTAGCTGCCTCATTGGTATCAATAACATTTGTTGTCACTTCGATTGATGTTGTACTCACTTCAATTGTCACTTTGCCCTACAAAATTTCAATTTGAACAATGTTGTATATTTAAAAACTAGTATGATAGAAACCATATATTATTTTTTCTTCTACCTCAGTCCTTATATAGATCAACTAGATGGAGTTGTAGCTGTAGAAAGTCAACATGGAGGCTAAGGCTGGTTGGAAGCTAAACCCACATGTTAACACCTTCACTGTATGTTACCCGATGTAGCTAACAATCCCCAGTACTATAAAAGTTGGGTGAAGCTCATGCGATTTAGCCTATTTGATGATTTTGACACCCACCCAAGTATATATATTAGAACTAGTTTCCCTGCATAGTGAATCATGAAACTTTTAAGAAGTTTGGTTGGAGGAAGTTTTCCATAGATATTATGCATTATCCACCTCTACAACTAGGCCGATAAGCCTCATTTGAAAAAGTTTGCTAAGGAATTCTCTTTTTCCTTCTATCTTTTCCATGTCCAAATATTATGCCCATGTGTGCACTAGAGGATCTTGCTTGTTGTTTTATTTAGCAAACCAAGCATCTATTCTTCTAGGGGATTGACCTTATGGGAAAATTCATAATTACCACATTTTTTGAAACTTGGATTATTCCTTTTTAATAGATGTAACTTTTTTAGCTATTTTTTTTTCTTTCAAAAATAGAGAGTTATGATGAATGAAAATTCATCTTAGTTATAGGGCATATCTTGCTTAGTTTTACACTTACTTAATACATTCTACATATGTTTTCACTTACTTTACATTTTAGTAGTTGTCGCATTTTGTTTGACTTTTGGTTGAGTTTCATACTTTGATTTGTAAAAATTATTATGTAAGGAGTGAGAACCCAAAGGGGATACATTCATTACTCAATCTGAGGAATAAACCAATCTAATCCACACACACTAACAAGTGTGTTGGAATATGTGTATTTTTCAATTCTCAAATTAATAGTATATAAGAATATCAACATAAATAAAAATGCCATGACTACTTTCAATTTACAAGATCACATAATAATCTCCCATAAGGGTCTTACATGAAGGCAACAACTTCAAGAACTAAGCATAGAGATATCCAAGCTATTTCAAGTCTATCTCCCAAGAGTCAGCTCCATTATGCCAAGTCCAGATCATCTTGTCATATCCATCATGCCCTTCACGTAAGGGGTAGGAATCATACCCCACAACAAAAGACAAAGTGAAAGTTGTCAACATATGTGCATATAAATATGAATTGAGTAATATTAGGGGAAAAGGACATCAATAAACTTTATCAAGCCTTCCCAAATCGTAAGGGGAAAAACATCCAGATGGATATCAAAGGGAATATTTAAAAAAGATAAACAATAAGAGTTTTCATGCCTTACTCAATATCACAACAAAATATCACGATCATAAACAGTTGAATGGTGAGTAGTAAGCAGACTAGCATGTAATAAAAAATGGTTGGAACCCATGTAATCCATACAAAGGGGAAGGAAGACTAAAAGCGTAGTTCCAAACAAATATATATTTTGCAAGAAGACTAAAATCTTAATGCATAGTAGGAGAATGAAACCTAGTGCTGAATATCATATGTGGCAGGGAAATAAAACCCAATGTTTGGTAGGGAAATAAAACCCAATGCCTATATCAAACATGATAGAGGAATAAAACTCTATGCCTAAATTATGGTGTCACTACTTCTAGTTATGACTAGTCAACCACACACATAGAGAGGATAAACAAGATAAAGTATAGTCATGCTTAAATAAGGGATGGGAACATCCAACTGATATTAATGGGGTAAGAGGATCCATAAACAAGTATTTTTTAATATTCATAAAAAAGATACATCATAAGACCATAAAAGTCCACCACATTAACGTTAGAGTTTCATTTAGTTTAATCTCTCAAATTAGGGTTTCCACATGGAATAATATGAAAAAGATATAACTCCTTCTCCAATAAGCATATCCAACAAAGTAAAAAGATCACAACAATCATTTCAGTAAACTAGATCCAAAAAGGCCAATTAAAACATGAAAGACAAATTCCAATATGATAATACCTCATAGAGGTTCTAGAGAGAAACAAGAGAGTAGTCTCAATATGGATCATGGGGAATGCAACATAATCAAATCAAGTTCTAGATATATCTAGGGTCAACCCTAGCTCCACACTAGGTTCATAACCCATGGAATAACATCATATATGAAATTAGGGTTGAGTTTATATTAATTACATAAACCCTAAAAGTCACCCTTTTATTAGTATCAAATTAGGTTATTAAAACTACACTATATTTCATATAATATTTTCCTGAGTTTGTAGCATACTTTATTTTATTTTTTTACCTAGATTATTGGACATAAATCTTATAAATTATGGCCAATTAGAAAAATATCAAAAATCACATATGTATTATATTCAACTTAGGTGACAAAAACATACAATGAGCGGAGTGGCGGCGTACCAGGAAGCACACTAGGCGACGAAGGCGGGGATGTGAGATTTGACACATCCACACAAGGATGAATGAGATCCAAGGAGGCTTTCTGGAAGCACAGATATCCTAAGGGGACTGGTTATTAGGTTGGAGTACACTGGCAAGCAAGGAACATCGCATATTCAGAAAATGGTTTAGAATGTGGATAAGGAGTGCACCATGGATGTAGATGTACAGTTGGGAGCAAATTTGTTGACTAGGAGGAATAACGAGGCAGTGAGCAACAAAAGTGGCATACAAGAAGCGTGAAACCAACATAGCTTGTATGTGGAAGTTGTAGGAGGGGAAACTTCAGTCAAATCTAGCATCAATCTAGAAGATCTAAATGTTCAAGTATCCAAACTTGATATGAAAGTCTAGGATGATCATGGAACTCTGACAATTGATATTGAAGAAGTAGCGTTCTGTAATCTACTGAAGCCTTGGGCCTATACTATCATTGTAAAGGTCTTCATTAGGGATGTGGGCTATATGACATTACATGATCATATACAGAGAGTATTTGGAATCCGATTGGAACATTCACACTTATAGACCTAGAGAATGACTACTTCTCCAATGCAACTCATGAGATAAGATGACTATCAGAAATCTATGACGGGTGGCCCATGTCCAATGATGTGGGTTGTATCTCTAAGTTCATCCTTGGGAGCCTTACTTCTCCATAGTTGATAAACATCCTAAACAAATAGTGGCATGGGTGAGAATTCCAGGTCTGCCGATCTTTCTGTACCAATGACAACTGCTTGAGGAAATAGGTGACTGTATTGAGATGACCTTGAGAGTGGATATCAACATAGGTCTAAAGGAGAGAGGGAGATTTGCGAGAATAGTTGTGAAGTTGGATTGCAACAAATAGTTAACACCAGTGGTGATAATTCAAGGAGAAACATATTAGACGGAGTACAAAAATATACCTTGTATCTATGTGCATTATGGTATGTTGGGTCATGTAGAGGCAACATGTAATAAGAAAGCAAGGAAAATAGTTAGCAATGGCGAAGCCCCTACGGGAGATGCTGAGATATGTTTAATGGGAATTGAGGCACAAACAAGATAGATTTAAGGAGGTGGTTGTTTACAACCCCTATCCCAATAACTAAAGAGGCAGTCCCTTCTACTAGACACACATGAGGTTGGTAAGTAAATTTCTTCAAATAAGTAAACAATTTCTAATTACCAGTCATATGAGTTGTAGCACCCAAATAAATAACCCAATCATTTTTTAATGAAGAGGAATAAGCTTGAAGACACGAAGCGATGAGTGTTGAGTAATGATTGCTTGAGGAGTAATAGTAGCAGCAAAAGTGACCTTGATTAATTTATCAAGGTTAGAAGAACTCAATGTCACCATCTAAGGATTAGTGACATGAGGAATAGAGGTAGACTCTCCATCAGCATTAGGAGTTGACACTTTATTTTCCCATTCGAGTTTCCCATGCTTTTTCGAGCATTTGTCTTCAGTGTGATTTGTTCGCTTGCAGAAGCTATAATATCTAGGTTGGGACGAGGAAGAAGAGGATCATCTCCCATTATTATCGAGACTTTTCCCTTGGTCACATCTAGGATTGCCTCATCCAGAAATAACAAGGGCTACATGATCTTCGACAGCAAGAGTAGAAGAGGCATAATGATACAATTACAAATAAAAATAATTTAATGTCGGTAAGGGTTCAAAGGAAAGAATTTGATGATGAACAACTTCATAACTAGAAGGTAGAGATGCCAAAAATTGACAAAGTTGTATTTCCTCATATTGCTTTTGCATTTTGAAAATGCCAGATGATAAGGGGTAATGAAGCTTTAGTTCACGTCAAATCCCTTTGAAGGTATCAAAGTGGGAGGCGAAGCCAAAGTTATCTTCAAGTTTTAGAGAGTGCAAACTCTTTTATAGATCAAATACTCGGGATGCATTTCCTTTAATAGAATATACTTGGGCAAGGTGATCCCATGCCTCTTTGGTAGTTTTGGTGAAGAGAAGATTAGCAGAGATATGTGATTCACAACTATTTATGATCCAGGAGAGAACTAGTGAGTCATGTTCAGCCCTCATATTAAAATCTGACTTCAATTTTTTAGATGCCTCCTCAATAGTTTTCTTTTTGTCATGTGTATTCCTTTGGTGGAGGTAGATCTATCAGATGTTCCAATTTTCTAGAGGAGTGTGCATAGATATGGAATGAGCTTGCCCATAGAATACAGTTAGTGCCATTAAATTTTACAGAAGTAACACACTTGGGGTGTGTTTTGGACATCCCAATTGCAGAAGAAGATGGCCCCATAATATACCAATGCAAGGTACAATGGAGCAGAAAAGGAAAAATAAAAATAGGGGCAGACATTCGTTGATACGTCGTGTCACTTGCAACATACTAGAATAGAATGTATTGAACATCCCGTGTCAGAGGTAGACACGTAGTTTGTCTTGCATAGATTTCAATCAGCGACATATTCGTCATAGTAGCAGGCATAGACACATCATGTAGGTAAGGCGCACGCTGTATAGAATGGAGAAACAACATATCATGCCCAGAAAGAAGGTCCTAAATAGATGGTGAACCTTATGGATCACCAAGATAAATGAATACATGTTGGAAAGATCCAATCATATCATATAATTGAAGACATGGGGACTTATAGGAAGCTTTGCAGGTGAAGCCAATGCTGAGGAAACAGATGAAATAGGGAACACCAAACAAAAAGAAGGGGGTGTCCACAAGAAACAGATTTGAGAACATGGAAGTTGAAGAAGAAGGAATTGAAGACATGGGGACCCAAACTAAGTGGTGGATTGAGCGGAAGTTGGGATTAACTCAAGGGCAAGAAAGGAGAATCAAAAGAAGAATATAAATCAACAAGAGAAGGAGAGAATCCCTTTGAAAAATAGAAATGTTAACAACGGAGGGCCACAACAACAAGTGGATGTGGGGGAATGGTAAGGGGACAAGGAGAATCTCCATTCTAAGGTGATGATCGAGGATGATAACACAATGATTCCTAAGAAGAATAGTGATGAAGACAATAGTGTTTTCATGTTTCAAATAGGAAAATTTAATGATAAGGATGTCGAGAGGAGGTACCACCATCGTCGTGAGAGAGGGGGTGTTAATGTTTGTTTGAGAAACAATAAAGTGGTGGTTATGGGGAATGAGAAGGAACGTTTGCAAACCTCTAGGAAGAGAGGAAAGTAGACGATTTTGGTTGAGGATTTGCAAGATAGTGAAAGGAGGTGTGAGAATAACCCCTCCATTGTTTAAATGATTTTTGCTACTTGGAATGATTAGGGGATTAGTAATGAGGATTCCTAAAACACTGTGATTGATTTGAGCAGGAAGTACATGTTTGATGTTCTGGCGATACTTGAACCAAGAACAAGTGGTCTAGTGGTAGATAGTATAGTGAAGATATTGGGTTTTTATGCATCACGTAGAATGGAAGCAAGGAGTTTTATTGGTGGGTTATGTGTGATGTGGAGATATCATGTTGAGTCTGTGGATATTCTAGCATGCAATAATCAATTTATTCATTGTTTAGTGAACCAAAAGTTTTTGGTTTCCTTTTTCTATGGCAATATGAAGGTTCATAAGAGACATCTTCTCTAAAATAATCTCAGGACAATGTCCTCTTCATCTGGACTCCCTTGGCTTGTTGGAGATTTCAATACTTTCCTTAATGTAGAGGAGAAGAGTGGGAGTGACAAATTGAACATCACTAGCTGCATGGAATTTGTAGAAGCCTAAGTGAAGCAGGTTTCGAGGACCTTCGTGTTGTAGGTCCCAAGTTAACATTCAAGAGAGGAATTCTCCAACAAAGGCTTTATAGAGAGGTTGCTAACTCTGAGTGGTTCAATCTCTTCCCTTCCACTGTTATGGAAGTTCTTCCAAGAATCTACTCCAACCATTCTCCCATTATGGTCAAAATAAAGGTAATAACCAAACACCAGCCTTTTCTTCTAAAAACTGACATTACATGGAAATCTAGAGACAATTTCAACAAGGTTTATCGAGTAAATGGAGGAAGGATGTGGAGTTTCCACAAGAGGAAAAAGACTTCATGAAAATGGTATAAGTGTGGGATAAAGAAGAAAGGAAGGATGAGAGGAAGGTAAAGGATAAGATCCAAAATAGAATTATGTTTCTTCAGAACAAGTTGGAAAATGCTTACGACCCTAATCTGGATGCTCAAATCAACAAATTATAGTAAAACAATGCTGATGTGCTTTAGAAAGAAGAAGAGGAGTGAAGACAATCCCACTGCGAGTGGGTTAAGCTAGGAGACTCCAACACCCATTTCTCCCAAGCTACTGTAAAAGTGAAGAGAAGGAGAAATACTATCTTGAAATTGAAAAATGACAGAGGTGTATGGGAGGATGATGAGAAGGGTTTTATAGAGCTTGTACAACCGTTATTTTTAAAACTATTTACCAAAGATAGACCAAGACTAAGAGAAAAATACAACATGTGATTCATTGGCTACTTTCCTTATATTGATGCAAAAGATACTCAAATCCTGGGTATGATTCCCAAGAATGTGGAGATCTTGAATGTCCTAAAAAAGATGAAAGCATTGAAGGCTTCAGGCCCAGATGGGATAGAAGCTGAGTTTATACAAGAAAATTGGGGTTGAGTGGAAGATAGTCTGTGCACTATGGTTAAGAAGATTTTCCAAGGTGATATCATAAAGAATGATATGAAGAACTCATCATTGTTCTTAATACCCAAATCCATTGTTCCTAAAACTTATAAGCAACTAAGGCCAATAACTTTGAACAATGTTAGCTTGGAGCTGGTGTCCAAAATTATCGTTGAGAGATTGAAGCCTTTCCTTGATAACTGCGTGTCTCCCATGAAAAATTGTTTTATCCCTAGAAGGAGGATACATGATGACGTCCTGGTTGTCCAAGAGCTTATTCATTCCATCTGTACTAAATTGAGAGGCATTCCTTATATGGATTTGAAATTAGACCTTTCTAAGGCCTACAATAAGATGAGTTGGGATTTTATTTTGATACACTCTCTAAAACTCCTATTCCTCCTCAACATGTCTAGGCCATTATGAAGAATATTACATTGGGGAATATATCAATTATAAGGAATGGTGGTAATTTGGAAAAGTTCAAAGCCTCAAGAGGGGCGAGACAAGGAGACCCCTTTTCTCGTACATACTCTGCATCGACAAACTGAGTCAATTTATTTAGAATCAGGTTCCCGATAAGTCATGGAAGCCTATCTGTATTAACAAAGAGGGCACAACTTTTCCCATATTTGTTTTTTTGACGATATAGTGTTCTTTAGAGAAGCTTTGATGACTGAGATTAATGTTATAATGAGTTGCCTCAAGGAGTTTGGTAAAGCCTCTGGACAGACGATTGTGAAGAAAAACCAATGCTCTCATTCTCCAAGAATAAATGAGAGCTTCTAAAGAGAAGAATTTGTCATTTGGCAAGAATTCCAATTACTAAGAATCTGTTAAACACTTGGGTGTGCCTATCATTTATGCAAGGGTCAATAAAGGACTCTACCTGGACAACATTAGAAGAATTGAAAGTAGAGTTGACCATGGGAAAACTGGTTCCTTTCATTTTTTAGTGGGGTTACACTAATGAAATTAGTGTTGAGTAGCTCACCTATATATTTGATGCAGACTGCTCACTTGCCAATGACTATCAGTGATAGAATTGATAAAACCATCAGAAGATATCTATGGAGTGGCTCGAGGGAGAGAAGGAAGATGAGCATGGTGAAGTGGGAAAAAGTTACTACAACAAAGCAAGAGGGAGTTCTTAATATTTATTCAACCAGACATATGAATGAAGCCTTGATACACAAAGTACGTTGGGAATTCTTCTCAGAAAGAAGCACTCCCTGGAGAGAACTGATGGTTCATAAATACAGTAGACTAAATGATGGTGGGGTCTCGACGGGCTCTAACATCTAGAAGTTCATGGCGAGGAACATACCCACTATAGATTCTAAGACTGGAAAGGTGGTGATGAGTGGGGATAACACTAATGTCTAGAATGACCCATGGGTTTCTTATAAATATATACTAATTATTAAGGGCAATCGAGCCATTCCAGCAAAGTTAAATGACTTGAAGGTCGGTTCTATGATTGCCTTGAATGGGGTCCAGGACATGGAGTTCATGTCTTACTGGTTTAATGAAGAGTCTATAGGAATAATCCGATGTATGTGTCTGCTAAGGGATGGAGTTGGTAGAGATACATGGATTTGGTGGGGTAATTCTAAAGGGCAGTTTAAAATAAAGGAGGTTTACACAACTCTAATTAAATCTAGAAGGGATGTTACCAAAGGGGAAGTAGAGTACCTTGTGATAACTCAAAGTTCATCCAAAAATCAATCTCTTCTTGTGGAAAGATATGCACGATGGTATCATGATGGGGGTTCTGAGGAGAAATCACCATATTACTAATAGTAACATTTGTGTGAGATGTGACTCCACTACTGAATCTACTCTTCACACCGTAGAGGACTGTAGATGTACTAGGACGATATGGGAAGGAGGGTCTAACTTTGTAGCTAATAGCTCTATGAGCGCTTATGAGTGGATATCTAAACATATCAAAGATGACAATGAAGATATGGAGGGTCCCCAAAGATTTGTAGTTACTACATGACAATTATGGCTTGAATGTAATAATCATCTTATTGTGAACATTTTAAGGAACAAACTTGAGATGATGCTTTCCATATCAAACCTCCTAAATGTCAGTAGAAAGACTTTTGACGTCCTAGAGCCTCGAGTGACATCTGAGGAGACATGAGAAAAGCATGTGGAAGCAACTGAAGAACTATGAGATGAAGATTAATGTCAACCTAGATTTCAAAAAAGGAGTTGGAGCCGGGAGCTTCATTGTTCACGATCAGAGTGGCAGATGGATGGATATAAAAGATTTGTTGTCAATGATGCGTTGTAGGGGGAACTATGGCAATCCTTTATGGCTTATGTGCAACCAAGCACCTGGGAGTGTCCACCTCCATTCACACTGACAGTCAGATTTCTTACCACTTTTGTACTGCTTACAAGGTTATAGAAGACATGTACAAACTAGTCTACCTAGCGATCGATGATGAACACAAGATGAGGAAGGGTTGCAAAATTATCTATAACCATAGATATGAAAACATGGCAGCTGACATGTTAGTAAAATGGGGCTTAAAGTAGAGGGAGAGGAAGCTTATGCCCAAAATGCATGATGAGAATGATTCGGGAAGAAGCTAGCTTCCGATCATTCAACCAGTATGTAGGAACACATCTTGTTTGCCTAAATGTGGGGGACATGATGAATAATTGCCCCTATGCACACAAAAACCCAACATTACCTAGATCAATATTTTATGATTTTAAAATCCATATTATTTTGTTTTTCTAATCGATCTGTTAATTATTATGAATTATCTAAGATAAATATATTTACTGAATTATAAAGGAAAAGCATATGCACAATTATTGATATACCCTAGAATCATGCATCAATACTTAGATGCGTGACAAAGCTCATCAATAATTTTTCTAAAAAACAAAGTCGTGCACCATCATAAGAAATAAGACACAAAGACAAAATTTCCATTATCCCAAAATAGAAAATTGAAACGCAAGCAGGGTATTCACGACTGTTAAGATATATATTTGTCTATAGTTGTTTTATTCCCTTTTAATTCTATTTAAGTATTATGTAATGTGAGCCTAAGTATAATAGGTCCATTATGGTTTTCTATGTGCTTCCTTGTTGTTCCCCCTCCTATTTATAGGAGAGCTTTGTACTCCTTTTTAATATAGAAAGACAATTATTCTCAACATGGTGTCAGAGCAGGCCGGACAGCCACCACAAGACCTCTCCTTTCCAAGCCAACATTGTTGTTGTCTCTTCCTCAATCCCCACCCATCATCTCCTCCCTTATCCACCACTGATGATTTCAACAAGGGAGATCTAGTCTCCTTTCTATATCTATCCTCTTCTCAACAAGAGGGTCCAAGAAAATTACCACATTCTTTTCGTTGGTCTTATGCCTTAAAGGTTGGTGTTTGGAAAGCCATAGGACATCTTGTTTGTGTTCATTTATGACCCCCTTCTATAGGGAATTGTTCAGATATTATATGATATGATTGGATCTTTCCAACATGTATTCATTTATCTTGGTGATCCATAAGGTTCACCATCTATTTAGGACCTTCTTTCTGGGCATGATATGTTGTTTCTCCATTCTATACAGTGTGTGCCTTACCTACATGATGTGTCTCCGCCTGCTACTACGATAAATATGCCGCTGATTGAAATCTATGCAAGCCAAACTATGTGTCTACCTTTGACACGGGATGTTAAATACATTCTATTCTAGTATGTTGCAAGTGACACGACGTATCAACGAATGCCTGCCCCTATTTTTATTTTTCCTTTTCTGCTCCATTGTACCTTGCATTGGTATATTATGGGGCCATCTTCTTCTGCAATTGGGATGTCCAAAACACACCCCAAGTGTGTTACTTCTGTAAAATTTAATGGCACTAACTGTATTCTATGGGCAAGCTCATTCCATATCTATGCACACTCCTCTAGAAAATTGGAACATCTGATAGATCTACCTCTACAAAAGGAATACACATGATAAAAAGAAAACTATTGAGGAGGCATCTAAAAAATTGAAGTCAGATTTTAATATGAGGGATGAACACGACTCACTAGTTCTCTCCTGGATCATAAATAATTGTGAATCACATATCTCTGCTAATCTTCTCTTCACCAAAACTACCAAAGAGGCATGGGATCACCTTGCCCAAGTATATTCTAGTAAAGGAAATGCATCCCGAGTATTTGATCTATAAAAGAGTTTGCACTCTCTAAAACTTGAAGATAACTCTGGCTTCGCCTCCCACTTTGATACCTTCAAAGGGATTTGACGTGAACTAAAGCTTCATTACCCCTTATCATCTGGCATTTTCAAAATGCAAAAGCAATACGAGGAAATACAACTTTGTCAGTTTTTGGCATCTCTACCTTCTAGTTATGAAGTTGTTCATCATCAAATTCTTTCCTTTGAACCCTTACCGACATTAAATTATGTTTATTTGTAACTGTATCATTATGCCTCTTCTACTCTTGCTGTCGAAGATCATGTAACCCTTGTTATTTCTAGATGAGGCAATCCTAGATGTGACCAAGGGAAAAGTCTCGATAATAATGGGAGATGATCCTCTTCTTCCTCATCCCAACCTAGATATTATAGCTTCTGCAAGCGAACAAATCACACTGAAGACAAATGCTCAAAAAAGCATGGGAAACTCGAATGGGAAAATAAAGTGTCAACTCCTAATGCTGATGGAGAGTCTACCTCTATTCCTCATGTCACTAATCCTTAGATGGTGACATTGAGTTCTTCTAACCTTGATAAATTAATCAAGGTCACTTTTGCTGCTACTATTACTCCTCAAGCAATCATTACTCAACACTCATCGCTTCGTGTCTTCAAGCTTATTCCTCTTCATTAAAAAATGATTGGGTTATTGATTTGGGTGCTACAACTCATATGACTGGTGATTAGAAATTGTTTACTTATTTGAAGAAATTTACTTACCAACCTCCTGTGTGTCTAGTAGAAGGGACTGCCTCTTTAGTTATTGGGATAGGGGTTGTGAACAACCACCTCCTTAAATCTATCTTGTTTGTGCCTCAATTCCCATTAAACTTGATGTCTGTCAACAAAAATACCAAAAATTTAAACCAAAGTGTAACCTTCTTTCTTACACTGTCTCTACGTAGGATCTCAGGATGAAGAAGACGATTGGTAGGGTATATGAAGGCGGAGATGGTTTGTATTACTTGCAGGCCTCGTCAAACATGACTACTACTGCTCTTGTGACCCACTCTAGTTATCTTCATTAGTGGTACCTACAACTCGGTCACCCTAATGTTTCCAACTTGAAGTCTTTATTTCTAACTTTGTCTGCTGAGAACTTTTCATGTCAGTCTTGTCAACTTGGAAAACAATAGTGTTTCCTTATCGTCATAATGATATAGAAGCCAAAGTTTGTATTACTTCGTTCATTCTAATATTTTGGGACCATGTCATATTTCTAACCGTACTGGTGTATAGTATTTTGTTGCTTTTATTGATGAGTGGTCTGGTGCCACTTGGACCTATTTGTTAAAAGATTGTTCTGAAGTTCTAGATGTTTTCTCAAAATTTCTTAGTGAGATAAAAACTCAATTTTCTCGTACTCCCAAATATTTCAACACTTATAATGCTTTTGCAAAAGTGCAACATGGTTTCCGAAAGATTTGTATTGCAAAAAGAGTCATTCAAAACTTCATGTCCCTATAGTCCACAACAAAATGGAGTTTTCGAAAGGAAGAATATGCATCTTCTTGATGTAGCTCAACACCCTCCTAATTAAAGTGAAAGTATCTAAATTTTATTGGGTTGATGCAATTATTTTAGCTAATTATCTCATCAATCGGATACCTTCTTTTGTGCTTCAGAATAAGATTCCTTATAATATTCTTTATCCCCACAAACCTATCTTTGCTTTACCACTAAAAGTTTCTGGATGCCTATGTTTTGTTCACAATCACCAACCTGGAAATGATAAACTATCACCTCTTTCCGCTATTGTTTTATTGGTATTTTCATACACAAAAAGGATAGAAATGTTTTGATCCTATTGTACATCATTTGTATGTCAATGTGGACGTCACCTATTCTGAAGAAACAACTTTCTTTTCTAAAACAAGTAACCAGGTGCCACTTCCAAGTATGCCCATTCCTGAACCTAATGTGTCATATACTTTACCTGAAGTATCCTTTACTTTAACATCTTTTGAGACTGGTGATCCACCTTAAGACAATGGTAACATTAGTGACTCTATTACAACATATGACTCTAACATGCCAAATGCATAATCGAAAGGGCAACAATCTAGTACTAGGTATTGTATCTCAACATGTGTCCACAAATCATTTAAATGCTTCCATGTCTAAATTTACTACTAATTTATCTGCAATTTCTATTCCTAAGAATGTTGGAGAGGCACTACTACACTTTGGATGGAAACAAGGCATGGATGAGGAGGTGGATGCACTTCACTCTCATGGGACATGGGACCTTGTTGATCTCCCTGTAGGTAGTATTGGTTGCCGATGAGTTTCTACTGTGAGATATTTTCCTGATGGTATGGTTGAATGTCTAAAAACCAAGCTTGTTTCTAAGGGATACACGCAAGAAGTTGGGATCAATTAGTTTGAAACCTTTTCCCCAGTTGGTCATCTTAATTTTGTCCACATTTTTATTTCTATTGTTGTTAATAAATATTGGACCTTACATCAACTAGATGTTAAGAACACCTTTTTATATGGTTATTTGTCACAACCTCCAGGTTATGTTGTAAAGGGAAGCACTGTGGAAAAGTATGCCTTCTAAAGAAAGCCATTTAAAGCCTCAAACAGGCCCCAAGCTTGGTTTGACAAGTTATCCCTTGTGTTGCACAAATTTGGTCCACTCTGTGTTTATCAAAACCACTACTTTTGGCATTATTGTACTTATTGTTTATGTTGATGATATCATCCTATCTGGTAGAAATGTATCTAGAATTTCTACTACAAAGCAATATCTTATGAAGTATTTTGTTACTAAAGACCTTGGGCATCTACGATATTTTCTTGGCATTAAGGTAGCACATAACAAGGATGGAGTATCTTTACCACTGAGGAAGTATACTCTAGGATTACTTAGTGAAATTAGAATTCTTGGTTGTAGGACTGCATTCTCTCCTATTTTTCAAGATCATGATCTATGGGAGAATCTACTCAGTCCTTAGAAGGCAAATTTAGTTGTAAATGCATGGTTGGAAAACTTATATATCTTACAGTTACAAGTCCAGATATATGCTTTGCTATTGGTGTTGCTAGCCAATTCATCGATTGTCCTAGGCAGTGTCAGTGGGACACTTCATGTCGATTCTTGAGGTATTTGAATAATGCACTTGGATAAGGACTATTTTATAAAAGAAATGGGCATCTAGATGTGACTGGCTATTCTGAAGCTGATTATGTTGGATGTAAATCTAATAAGAGATCCACCTCTAACTATTGTACCTTTGTAGGGGGTAACTTGGTTACCTAGAGAAGTAAGTAACAAAATGTCATTGCCCGATCTAGTGTATAAGCTGCATATCGTGCTATGGCACATACTGCTTGTGAGCTAGTATGGATCAAATCTATTTTGTCTAATTTTAGATTTCACATCACTCATGCTATTCCAATATATTGTGGTAACCGTGATGCCACCTTCATTTCTAGTAATTTTATGTTTCATGAAAGGACCAATCATATCAATGTGGACTGCCATTTTCTCTGTGAAGTTGTGCTGACTAAGAAGATCACTATCCTCTTCCTGCCTACACACAAACAAATTGCTGATATTTTTACAAATCCTCTCTCTGAAAAAATAGTAGCAGATCTATGTTGCAAGATGGGCATGATTGATATCTATTCTCCAGCTTAAGGGGGAGTATTGACATATATATTTATCTGTAGTTGTTTTATTCCCTTTTAATTCTTTTTATTCAAGTCTTATGTAATGTGGTCCTAAGTATAATAGGCCCATTAGGGTTTTGTACATGATTCCTTGTTGTTTTCCCTCCTATTTATAAGAGAGGTTGTACTATTTTTTAATATAGAAATACGACTGTTCTCAACAAGGAAAAAACCCATATATGATTGATCAAACAAGAACACAAGAAGCGTGCCATGATTTGAGGCCTTGGATAAAATGATCTTAAAAGGAATGTTTGGACTAGCCATATCACCAAGGTGCACCTCCTTTTCAGGGAGCCCATCACTAAAGAACTCTATGGTTAAGCATGCTCAATCTAGAGTAGTACAAGGACGAGTGACCAGCCCGAAAGTTAATCATGGCTTGCACGTGAGTAAGGAAAAAGTGCATAGTCAAGGCTAGTGGTGGATTGTAGGACCAGTCATCATTCCTAGAACTCTACTAGTGTGTCAGGCAGTGGGCTCAAGTGTTACAAATGGTATCATATCCAAAATCCCTCCAATAGGTGGGGCTCATATGGGCATGTAGCAATGCCAATCATGAGTCATGTGGTTGATGCATGTTGGGAAGGGTTGTCGATGGTGATGCGGACACCCTTACACTAGTTTTACATGATTGGGAGTTGGGTGTCCATGGGACATTATGGGTATGCACTAAAATGGAGAAATATTATGAAACCATATCTCGAGCCTTAATGAAAATGTCAAGAGTCTATGTGGGGGTGACTGTAACGTCCCAGGATTGGAGGCTTAGGATAAAATAATTTTAAAAGGAATGATTGGACTACCCATATAACCAAGGTGCACCTCCTTTTCATGGAGCCCATCACTAAAGAACTTTGTGGTTAAGCATGCTCAACCCAGAGTAGTACTAGGATGGGTGACCAGTTGGGAAGTTAAACCTAACTTGTCCAGAAACTCTACTATTGCCTCGGGAAGTGGGCCCAAGTGTTACAACCCCCCCAACATATGAACTTGTGTGTCCAAATCCAAATCCAAAGTAGGAGTAAACTGAGTTCACAAGGAAATTGTGTCCCTTCCTGATCACAAAAGAGCCAAACCACACACTTTGTGATGCCCTAGAGTTCCATTCTAACTTTCCATCATTATTAGAAGGAGGCATGAGGTCACAGGATATTGACAAATCAAGGAGCACCACAAATAGAACACATAGACCAATTCAATGACAAAAAGTGAATCTTTGGGCAAAGAAATCATGTCGAGGTGACAAGGAACATGCTAATTTCCAATAAGGTAAAAATGGAGTAGATAGGGTATTACTACCTACCATGAGTGAGGGGTGAATTGAAAGTAGTTGAAGCTTCATAGGTCCATAGAAGACGCATGTGAACCTATAGCAAGACTAATGATGATAAAAGAAGCGCTGGAAAACTTGACCTTGATTGTAAAGGAAAGGTGAGGTTGTGAGGAACTACTCTAGGGCATTTGAGGTCGAATGAGATGGAAAAAATGTACCAAGCAATGTGGCTATGGTGGAGGATTGTTTTTATAGAGGTTTGATTCCCTAGGATTATGGGAAGGAGTGGAAGAGAGAGATAGAAATAAAATAGGGGAAGGAGATGTCTGGGTACTGAAGGTGCTAGAGTAAACAAAACCTTCTTGGGTTTAGAAATGTACAAGGAAAGATTCTACACAGAAATCATGACTAGGTAATGGAAGAAGGAGGAATATATAGAGAGAAAATTGAGGCTCTGAGTCAGTGTGTACAGGGAAATGAAGCACAAACTGGAGGCAGGAGAGAAGTTAGCCACTATCTGATCAAATCTTGTGACTAGAATAGAGTCCGCACAGGGAAGGCCAACATGACACTTCAACTTTAACAAACCAAATCAGATTGCCAAAAATTGAGGACTTCATGAAATCTATTGTATTAATCACATTTATCAAATTAGATCTTTCACTTGATATAGATCTTTTGAATCTATTCTAGGGATTAAAGAAGGATCAGATAAACCCATAGTTGACCCCTTGGCTAATTAAAGCATGTAGATTCTAAATTTAAAATATTTTCCACCTTTTGGGTTCAACAAGTATATTTTTTGATATTTTTGAGTAATAACATATATTTTCTTTCCGAAGTGAAATTAGAACATCTAGGATTATTCATTTAATCTCAAACTTGATATCCAATCTAATTGGGACCCAAGGATCATGAGTTCTCTATGAGACTTAGGTTTTGAAGTTTCCTTTTATGAGTTCTAATACAAATAGGGTTTATGCTCATTACCATTATATTTATTTCACTATTACATCATTATCATCAATATCCATTATTTAGAGTCTCAAATACTTCATATAGTTATCAAATGATTTAGGGTATGTATATAGCAAGAATTTACGTATTTTACTTATTTAATCTATTATGTCCATTAATTCAATATTATCTTACATGATGGCACATCATTATATTTATGGATATGAAAACTCTAATTGTTATTCCAATTCATGTATTAAGCATGTTATACCTCTCACTAGGCATACCTTAGTCATTATGTGTATTTTAGTTAGAAAAGGATGTTGGTATGTATGCCCAAAGAAGCAATCATGTGATGATTGTAATGGAATAATTGTAAATGATTTGATTAAATAAATAAAAGCATTCTTCCAATTTATTCTTTTTTAATCCAATTATGAGATAATAGTGTAACATTAGAAATGTTTAGAGAATAATATTACTCACGACGTATGTCTTCAAGTATTAGACTTGGAAGAAATGAGTTCATACGAATGTTAAGAGTACATATACATATTCTCATTGTGTTCCTGACTGGTTGTCATTGTGGAAGGTTGATAGACAACAAAGACACATAAGATCAAAGTGTGAGTTGGTTGATGACTGAATATCATTGGTCATGATATGACAATATCAAACCAAGCACATAGATACATGTTATAGAACAATGTATCTGACAGACCCACCGTGAGACTGACACATGGAAGCCATCATCGTGGAAGTCATAGTCAACTTTCACAGTGATGGTGGTGGTTGTGGTTCTTAGACCTGAAATCACTGCACTCATCACATGTCGTTGGGTACACTTTGACATCATCAAACACTGTCCTGAAACATGGGTTGTTATAATGGCAATTATTAGGTGACCTTGACACATGGGGATTGACTGTGAGTGATAGATATGGGATTTGTCCCTCCTACTGGAGTGTGATGTCCTAGGCATCTTGATTAGCGAGACTGAGAAATGCATGGTCATGCACATGTGAGTTAATATGTGACATTGAGCTTACATATATCTCATACAGTCTTCTCTTGGTTCTAGGAACAAGATTGAATGATAATGAGAGTGGCTACTCCATGCCTCTAGTTCAATTTGGACATCAGTGACAAAGGAACTATACAAACACTACAACACCATACACATATTATAGGTTAAAATTGTTCCCCAACTTTCCATTTACTTGGGTAGCATTGATGTGTGACTAGGCACCACTCATTGCTTGTGATGTCATAAGTTGTTATGGACATTCACTGTAAACGTAATAGGGACCTATAGGGTCACAAACATAGGTCTCGACCTAGAAGAGGAGTTCAGATCTTGAATGACAATTGAATTAAGTACTAAAGTGTTTAGGTATTTGATTCACACAACAAATAGGATGAGAACACTGCCTAACACCCATCTCAAATGTTGAGATGACCCTCTCAAAGTGATAAACAGTCATCTTAATTATTGAGACGAGCTTCTGGGGAGTTAGGCCTATTATGAGTTTGAATTGGCTAAGGAAGTGAATCGACCAAACTAACCAAATCGACTTAGGTCACTAGACGACTGCCTAGGTGACCGCGATAGCCGTATCACATGGGTGAGATGGACCGATTTGATTGAGGGAAGGCTCTAGATATTACCTAATTTGTTTGAGTTGTAATTACTTGTTGTACAAGGAAATTAATATGGGATATTAATTGGAGACCAATTGCCAATTTTGTGTACAAGTGGGAAACTACCAAACGACCATATGGGCTATGCCAAACGACCTTATGGGTTGCCATAAGGTTGCAAAAATTCTAGAATTATTACACAAATTTGAGATCTTCCGGTCCCTTCCACTCCCGCACAGACCTGGAAACCTGGACCCAAACCCTGCCTATAAATAGAAGGGGTACTGAGGCTTCCTAGAATACAAAATGGACAATTGAGAAACAATTGCTCTGACAAACGTTTCCCTCTCTGGTTTGGTAACCACAAGAACCCGAGCAAGTTCTGCATGACTAGGGAGGAACATCAAGGAAAAGAGCACTTGAGATCATTATCGTGGGAGAGCAAGTTGGTGACTTGTACATCAACGGGAGGGACGACTCCTTCCTGATCATTCTAGCAAGACAATAGGAGTTCTAGGTGGTCATGTGGACTACTCTGGAGGGAGGAGGTTGTTGTCTACAGCTGAGGATGACAACATCAACCAACAGTCCATGACAAGAGGAGCTACTGAAGAAGGTGAGGTTCGTGGCTGTAGTCCATGGTGCATACTAGGAGGAGGAGTAGTTAGACATGTACAGGTGCAACTAGGATTCTGAGTTGCACATATACAATGCCAAGGATTGTAGCTGGACTTGCTCTAGGACTAGGTATATACTTGAAACTATCCTACCTGCATTATAGTTATTGATGCGATCTACTGATTATGGGGAATATGGTAGATAAATTTTTTATTTCCATTGCCTGCTCTGTAGCCATATTCCAACAAAGGAAATATATGTGACATGAACCCACTTACATTTTATTACATATTTAGATTATTAGGTTAATACCATCATGATACTTGATGTTGATAATAGAAGATATTGCCACTTAATATAGTATTTGTTTTTCAAACCTATTCACATTATTGTTGCCTTTAAGTTATTCATGTTACGTTCAATAACTATATTATTAGGATTACAAATAAATATATTATGGTATGACCCCATTCTTGTATGGTTAAAACTAAAGAACCAAGCATAATAACCTCCAAATCATGAGATTAGGATTTCTAGAGTCAAGATGCTAGGTTTTGGTATGTTACAACACTCCACCCCTTAAAAGGTATTTCATCTCCAAAATCCAACCATCCTTAATCTACTAACTAACTACTCTCCACCCTTATAAACGTTTAACCTAATAAGTCAAACTAAACAACTCTAAAGATATCAAGGTTTTATATGACACATTGGGGTATGTTTAGGGTACACTGATAAATGCATATTTGTTCATTTTATTTTCATCTTTTAGATTATTACATAGAAGAATTTTGTTTATTACTCCCTAGTTTTAGAGTTAATTGTGGTAGTTTAGCTTTTCTCTCTTTAATTGAAGTTTCTAATAGAATTGCTTTGGTTTTTGTAGGAAAATGGCCCAATCACTCCAAAGACCCAGGAATCAGAGGCTTCAATTGCACACACAACCTCCCAAACTTTCCAGTCGATCGATCAACATCCCAATCAACTGACTAGTATGCAATAATTGGTCAAGTCTATGAACTCCAACTGATCATTTGACTAGTCGATTGACTCACCAATGAGACTCAGTCAAATTAAGAATTAAGAAAATCATTATTACAGACCAACCAATCGACTGGAATTCCATCTACTTGATTTTCTAATAGGACAAAGTCAAGAATTCAATCGAGAAGGATGACAATTATAGATGAAATGACCAATTGATCACCAACTATTCAATTGACTAGCCTTTGGGTCAAAGTAAGCATTTAAGATAATAGACCAACTGGACTTTTAGTTGACTGACTGGCGTGCTGAATCCAGAGATTTCCAACCACTGATAGGACCTTCTTTAGGGTTTCTAGGACACTTCCTATACAATAAAAGGAGTGGGTAGAGTGCCAAACTATTGGTAAGGTATGCTTGAGAGCCAATCATATGATGATTGGCATGGCATATACTGTTGGTATGTATGCCTAGAGAGACAATCATATGATGATTGGAGTGAGGCATTAGATACTTGATTTGATAATTATAAAGATAATTTTGTCTATTATATTTGTATCACTCATGAGATGATGACACAAACGTAAGTAAATGTCTAAAGAATGATGTTACTCGATGACATATGCCTCTAGGTTGAGGGCCTGAACGATGAGATCATATATATGATAAGAGTACATACATTCTTGTTATGTCCCTAGTCGGATATTACTATGGAAGCAAAACAAACAAAAGTAATACATAAGACTAGAGTGTGTGTTGACTGATGATAGAGTCTCATTAGTCATGATATGTGATATTAAGTCAAGAACACAGATACATGTTAGAGAACAGTGTATTAGACAGACCCACCATGAGGTGATACATGGAAACCATGGAATGGTAGTCAAAATTATCTCTCATAGTGATGGTGGTTAATGTGGTTCTTAAACCTAAAATCGCTGCACTCATCACATATCATTGGGTACACTTTGACATCATCAAATTGCAGTCCTAAAACATGGGTTGTTATAACGGTGATGATTGGGTGATTTTGACACATGGGTATATACTGTGAGTGATAGAGATGGGATTTGTCCCTCCTACTAGAGATTGATATCCAGGGCCCCTTGATAAGAAAGACTGTGAGTGTACAACCATACCCATGTGATTCAATATATGATATGTGAACTCACATGCATCTCACACAGTCTACTCTAGTTCAAGGAACATGGGTTGAACGTTGAGAGGATGATGATTCCATGCCTCGAGTTCAATCTAAATATCAGAGACAAAGGAACTATATGATCACGATAACATTATTCATGAATTATAGGTTGAAGTTGTTCTCCACCTTTCCAAATTACTTGGGTAGCAATGATGTGCGACTAGGCACCACTCTTTGCTTGTGATGTCATAAGTTGTTATGGACATTCACTACCAACATAATTCTAGACCTATAGGGTCACATACATAGGATACAATTAGATTAAAGGAGTATATTCATGAATGATGTTTAGAGTGAATGCTAAAGGTATTTAGGTATTCAATTAAACAATAGATCTACTGTCTAGACTCAGAATCATCAAGTTAAAGTGTTAGACTGACTGATTGAAGTGTCAGGATGATTAGAATTGATTACAAAATTGTATAGGTATTCAATTCACGCACCAATAACTGAATGCACTGCCAAACGGCCGTATCAAGTGTTGAGATGGGCGTCTAGGGTGCCAAACGGCCGTATCAAGTATTGAGATGGGTGTCTAGTTTGTTAGGCTAGTTGGAACAAAGTTGGCTGCCCGAACTGAGGTGAACCAACCGGTTCATACTGATGAACCAACTAGATCAGCTCGGCTCACCAGATGATCGTCTGGGTGAGTGAGATGACCGTCTCATCTGTGCGAGATCACTTGTTAGGTCGGGGAAGGTTCTAGATACTTTCAAAAATTCATTTGGATTGCATAATTCTTGTTATTCAAGAAAAATTGATGTTTAACATTGATTAGAAGTAAATTGTCAATTCCATGTGCAAACAAGAAACTGCTAAAACACGAAACGACCATTTTGCACTGTAAAATGACCATTTTGTACTGCCAAATGATCGTCTCGCACATGAGACAACCATTTCACAGTTCTAGAATACCATCTCCCAGTTTGCAGATTCCAAAACATTCATGTTTCTAGAACCTTCTACTCCCACATCAACTGAGAACCCTGATCCTGCCCTCCACTATAAATAGAGGGGGTACTAGGGCTTCCCAACACAAACAATTGAGATGAGTGGCCCTGCAATTATTGTCCTCTCTGGTTGTAGTAACCACAAGAGCCCAAGCAAGTCCTACCCGACTAGGGAGGGATAGCGAGGGAGGATCAACTGAAATCAATTATTATGGGAGAGCATGTTGGAGACTAGTACACTGATAGAAGGTGACAACTCCTTCCCATTGGCTCTGGCAGTGCAACTTGGAGTTCTCGGTGGTCTGCATAGACTTCTCCAGAGGCAGGAGTCCTTTGGCTACTGCTAGGAGGACGACGTCAGCCTGTAGTCCGTGGAGAGTCCACAGGAGGCGCTGCATGAGCTGTTCGAGTCTGCCATTCGTGGTGAAGACCAGGAGCTGCACAAAGATTCCTATATATATATTCTGCATAATCTACATCTCTGGTCATCACCTGATTAATAACAAAATCATATACTAGCATTAGATTCTCATCATCTTAACCCTAGTCGTGTTCATTAGGGTTTATATTATCTCATTATTATATTCTAACGTTTACTTACATTATTGTCTTATATTTATCTTACTGATGTCATTTTCCGGATTATGATTCATTATCTGAATATTAGGTCCCAAATCCTTTTTGTGCACATATTAACCCTAGGTTACATCATTAACCTAGATTAGGGTCATATAACATGCATTAAGATTCATCTTCATGTAACATAGATTCTGTTCATCATGACAATCTCATAATTAAATCTGAGGTTCAATATACTAATATGAACTTTCTCTGTGAATTTCATCATTTATTGACCATGTATGCATTTATTGCATTTTATTAGGGTTATTAGCCCTAATTAGCCATATTAATCAAATTACAGAATTTTGTGCATCAACATGATGATATCTAACATCATATGCATTCTATACATAATTGTGGACTTACTGATATTTTTCCATGATTTTATATCATCCTTTAATATTTATTTTCCATTAAACAAGTATTACATGTCTTATATGATATTGCTAATATTAAAGCATAAAAAGTCTGATATTAAGCTTTCATATTGTTCTACATATTTTTCTGAGAATTTCGATACCTTATTTACATTTTTCTGATCAGCATGCTATTTTCTATGATTTATTGAAGATTTGCAGATTTACTGAAGATTTTACCTTAATCAGCCAATGGGAGCTCGCCACGTGGCCACTAGGTCTGGAGTAGCTCCTTTGCTTTCTGCGGCCGGTTCACTTGGTCTGGGCCGGGTTCTCTAGCGGTTGAGCCGGCCGGTTTAATACGGTTTGTTGTTGGGCCGCCAAGGTTGCTGGCCGGTCTGGGATTGAACCCGGTTCATCTTGGTCTGCCCTGGTCTACGCGATCAGTCCTAGGCAGGACTTCGATCTGCAGAGCGCCGCCGTGAGGGAGATGCTCTGGCGAGGTGCTGAGGCTCCTACTGTGAGGACCGGGGTGAAAAGGATGCACCCCCACCTTCGTCTTGTGCTTCCCCGTCGATGCGGCTAGCTATGTGGGTGCAGCTCCCTTTGGGGCTCGGTGCTGCCATTGTGGATGGAGAGGTCGCCGGAGAGGAGGAGGTCAGGGACGAAGAGGTGATCTGGAGTGGTTTGTTCTAGCCGAGAAGCACCTTTGGATTGAGGCGAAGGTGATGTAAGGTCGTATTCAGTGGGGCGAGACCTATGCGGTGCCGCTGAGGTGATGTAGCTGCGGAGAGGAAGGTGGATATGGTGGCGGTGCTTGGGGTGGTCTTGCTTGTAATTGATGCTCGGAAAAGGGGAAAGAAGGGTTGGCGAAGCTGATGGTGGCCTTAAATGGGTATGAGGATGCGTGGGAGGGAAAAGCCCTAACTGGGTCATGCCGCCAGTGAGAAGCGCGAGATGGCGGAGGGTTGTTATCTCTGCTCAGGGCATGGTAGGAGACCTAGCAGGGTTTGTTGAGTTCGGGTTGAGGAGTAGAATCGGTCCTCCAAGAAATCTCATGCAAAAGTTGTGGGAGCTAGGCGTGCGAGGTAGCCTTGGGGTTAGGCAGATTCTGCCGGGATCGACTGAGAAAAGCGGAAGGTAGGAGACGAAGTCTCCCCCGCTGGATTGCTGATCAACGGCCATAAAATATTGGCCTAAACCAAGATCCGCGCCCCATGCCTCAAAGTGCTGCGTGACACATATTTGACCAATTAAATCGAAATCTTAGGTCCTAAAGTTGAGAACAAGGCAAATATACACATAATTTCAAATGCTTATATCTCCTAATTGGGTGGTCCAAATGCAATGAAATTTTAGGTGTAGCTTTATAATGTCATGATGTAGATGTGGCATAAATTTGGGAGTGAAATTCGAAGGTTAGGCATGGTAATTGACTAATCACATTAATACCTAAAGTTCACCTTCATGTGACACTTAGGGCATTACATTATGTGAAAAAGATAGGCCATTTAGTCAAAGTTGACTCCAAAACTTCAACATTGGTTCATTTGTATATGATTCTTCAAAAGAAATTAGTTCACTACTCACTGGATCACTAAATGAATGATTGGTCTCATGAGGACTTAATTAATCAGAAAGGGTATTCATTCACAATTGAATTCAATTAGGCATCATAGTCCTCCATCATATTTCCAATCACCTAATTTGGGTGAAGGAATCCATGATTGTATAACCAATTCCTCAATTTGGTATTTGACATCTTACATAGAATGCTTGTCTCTCAATTATTGTATTAGTTATTAAGACTCAAAAATCTAGGTTATCACATTCACCCCACCTTATTTGGAATTTCATCCTCGAAATTCAACTAATCACATCCTTAAGAGGCTATTTAGGAGTTCAACTTCACATACATCATCATTGCTTAGGTTCTAAGACCATCATAGTTATATGCACTCTAAGTTGTCAGCTTAGGGTCTAGAGATTCTTGGGTGTGTCCACCCCACCTTATATATGTGGAAGCATCACTTAAAGTCTTAACCATAGCATGACATTATGATATATTAGGATTACATCACCCCTAAGGATACAAGTTTTGCTCATGCTTGCAAGGTTCAAGAGGAATTCATCTATATGCCATGGTATTTAGATTATTCAAATTTAACATCATCAATATGTTTTATGATCAACATCTTACAATAATTTCAGAATTAGAGGAGATTTATCTTCATCCTTGATATTAGAATTTTTTTTTCTACTTAAGAAGGGATTACATAACATGTTTGACCATTAGGGTTTCACCCTATGGTGTGATATTTATACTCAAACTTAGAAGCATAGATTGAGAAAGATTGGGGTTAAGAACTATATTTCTGATCATATATCCTATGATCCAAAAATATCTTTACATCAAGTTCATGAGTTCAAATTTTTATGTCTTGCATGTATTATGTGAAGGGAAAGAGAGAACATACTAAGTTTATCCCATTATCTCAGCATCATATCTTTCATGTTTCCTATGAAGGGAAGGAGAATATTTTAAAGTCAAACTTATCATGATTTCAATCTTGGGTACTACATGTATGATATAGGGGGAAATATAGAATGTGTCAAGCTTATACGAGTGACTCCTCATATATAAATCATCTATCTAGCTCAAGTGAGGTTTCAAGCATCGTCTATCAAGAAAGAGATAGGGAATGAATAACATTTATGAGAATCTTATGCACAAGGCATCTTACTGTCAGAACCAAAGTTTCATATATCACCTCACTTGTAGCTAATGATGAGTTCACAACATAAGTCACTCAAGCTAGGACCTAACTTAGTCAAAGGATTTACTTTCTCATTATGAGTTTCTACCCATCATTTTTTTTAACCCAACTCTCACGTATAGGATTGAATCGTGCAAAAGGACACAGGTCATCTACTTAGGAGTAACCCAGCTTAAGACACATCATATCACATATATCTCATATTTTCATATATTGCAGGGTAGGTCCTATGACCCTCTCCTTGTGGGTCTCACTCTCTCTGGAGTTCACCACATATCTTATCCTAACACTGGGGGTCCTCCTTTGTAAAAGAGCTTGAGGCTCATGCATATTCAACCTTATCTTAACTTAGCTCATCTTAAATAAGAAAAGGGAATGTACTTTCTTCCTCAAGACTTAGCTTAGAATTTCCAAAATTGGATTCATCTCATACACAACTTAGATCCATATAAAGCAACTTATATAATTAGAGGTAGAACTTAGATATGATCAACAATGCTTATATCAACTATCATTCTATCATCTACTCTATGTATCACATATCTTGATAAGGCTCTAGACATCTAATCTAGACTACTCTCTCTTCTAGACTGATGTCACTCCCTTTCACTTAGGTTGCATGAACACTAACTACTCTCCAGTGTGAGGGACACATTTTTATATTTACATATATATAATAAAATATTATATAGTTTTTCTCTGAGAAGACGGACGTCAGAGAAAACTGTCGAGGCTCGATCCGATTAGAAAACAAAACCAAATCAGCAAAATCGAGTGTCCCACACACAGTAGATAATCTAGTGCTATGTCACCTAGTGAAATGGTGAGAACGAGATGTAGACTAGTGTAGCTACCCAATACATATGAGCTCTATATGGAAAGGGTTTCTCACACTTGTATAAACTTAGTTCTCAAACATCTAGGTTCTAACTTAGAGGCTAAGTCAAACCTAGTTCCTGTATAACAACTTACTAAGTTTTTTAGGTTTTAATATGAAAGGTGAAATTTAGTTTTATGTTTCATGGTGAGCAATTGTAAGGTGTAGCTATTGTTCATGCTCTGATACCAACTGTGATGTCCCTAGATTTTTGGCTTCTCCAAACCCTATTGGGAATGAGATGTCAAAATCCGAAGACATCCTCCAATCATATCAGAAAGCGATGCGAAAGCATAATACGCATACATGAACATACAACCATAACATTCTCAACATTCAACATGTAAATTTATACAACATGAATTATTACACAATGGTTTACATATACATATTGAATGAAAGTTCTACAGTCTAAGAACATGTATGCTAAACTAGGATCTACACAATAAGTACAACCTGTACAACTTGCTCACATCCTGTACTTTTCCTCCCATGCTATCTCTGAACCTAAAACATACGTGAAACAACAAATCAACACACAAGGTGTTGTGTACATGGGTAGAAAGATACATATATTTATGGCTTTCATAATTTTGAAAAAGATTTGCAGAAGGAAAGAAAATCGTAGAAAACACTTCTTTATTAAGCGAAATATGCCAATTTAAGTCATTTTCCTAGATGAATTGTATTATCAAGGTGTACTAGTACCAAAACATAAATATTGGGCCCATCCCCGTGTACCAAGTACTCTAGGGAAACTCCCCGTACACCGTGTGCTCTAGGGAGGTGTACTAGCCAACATTAATCCATTCCCTCGTAAGGGGGATAATGAACACCTTAAATAACTACAAAACATCTACTCATAATTTATGTTTTCAAGTGACAAAACAACGGGTACTACATAGCAATACTACATCCAATATTTGCAAAATATAGAAGAGAGCATACATACATATCATGATTGCAAGCAAGAAAACCATAGTCATATAATTAAATAAAAACCCACGTACTTGAGTTTAGAGATTCCTATATATATATTCTGCATAATCTACATCTCTGATCATCACTTGATTAATAACAAAATCATATACTAGCATTAGATTATCATCATCTTAACCCTAGTCGTGTTCATTAGGGTTTATATTATCTCATTAGGATATTCCAACGTTTACTTAAATTATTGTCTTATATTTATCTTACTGATGTCATTTTCCAGATTATGATTCATTATCTGAATATTAGGTCCCAAATCCTTTTTGTGCACATATTAACCCTAGGTTACATCATTAACCTAGATTAGGGTTTTATAACATGCATTAAGATTCATCTTCATGTAACATAGATTCTGTTCATCATGACGATCTCATAATTCAATCTGAGGTTCAATATACTGATATGAGCTTTCTCTGTGAATTTTATCATTTATTGACCATGTATGCATTTATTGCATTTTATTAGGGTTATTAGCCCTAATTAGCCATATTAATCAAATTACAGAATTTTGTGCATCAACATGACGATATCTGACATCATATGCATTCTATACATAATTGTGGACTTACTGATATTTTCCATGATTTTATATCATCCTTTGATATTTATTTTCCATGAAACAAGTATTACATGCCTTATATGATATTGCTAATATTAAAGCATAAAAAGCATATTTTTTTTGAGAATTTCGATACCTTATTTACATTTTTCTGATCAACATGCTATTTTCTATGATTTATTGAAGATTTGCAGATTTACTGAAGATTTTACCTTAATCAGCCAATGGGAGCTCGCCACGTGACCACTAGGTCTGGCGCAGCACCTTTGCTTTCTGCGGTCGGTTCACTTGGTCTGGGCTGGGTTCTCTAGTGGTTGAGCCGCCAGTTTAACACGGTTTGTTGTTGGGCCGCCAAGGTTGCTGGCGGGTCTGGGATTGAACCCGGTTCATCTTGGTCTGCCCTGGTCTACGTGATCAGTCCCAGGCGGGACTTCGATCTGCAGAGCGCCGCCGTGAGGGAGATGCTCCGGTGAGGTGCTGAGGCTCCTACTGTGAGGATCGGGGTGAAAAGGATGCACCCCCACCTTCGTCTTGTGCTTCCCCGTCGATGCAGCTAGCTATGTGGGTGCAGCTCCCTTTGGGGCTCTGTGCCGCCATTATGGATGGAGAGGTCACCGGAGAGGAGGAGGTCAGGGATGAAGAGGTGATCTGGAGTGGTTTGTTCTAGCCGAGAAGCACCTTCGGATTGATGCGAAGGTGATGGAAGGTCGTATTCAGTGGGGCGAGACCTATGCGGTGCCGCCGAGGTGATGTAGTTGCAGAGAGGAAGGTGGATATGGTGGCGGTGCTTGGGGTGGTCTTGCTTGTAATTGATGCTCGGAAAAGGGGAAAGAAGGGTTGGCGAAGCTGATGGTGGCCTTAAATGGGTATGAGAATGCGTGGGAGGGAAAAGCCCTAACTGGGTCCTGCCGCCAGTGAGAAGCACGAGATGGCGGAGGGTTGTTATCTCTGCTCAGGGCATGGTAGGAGACCTAGCAGGGTTTGTTGAGTTTGGGTTGAGGAGTAGAATCGGTCCTCCAAGAAATCTTGTGCAAAAGTTGTGGGAGCTAGGCGTGCGAGGTAGCCTTGGGGTTAGGCAGATTCTGCCGGGATCGGCCGAGAAAAGCGGAAGGTAGGAGACGAAGTCTCCCCCGCTGGATTGCTGATAAACGACCATAAAATATTGGCCTAAACCAAGATCCGCACCCCATGCCTCAAAGTGCTGCGTGACACATATTTGACCAATTAAATCGAAATCTTAGGTCCTAAAGTTGAGAACAAGGCAAATATACACATAATTTCAAATGCTTATATCTCCTAATTGGGTGGTCCAAATGCAATGAAATTTTAGTTGTAGCTTTATAATGTCATGATGTAGATGTGGCATAAATTTGGGAGTGAAATTCGAAGGTTAGGCATGGTTATTGACTAATCACATTAATACCTAAAGTTCACCTTCATGTGACACTTAGGGCATTACATTATGTGAAAAAGATAGGTCATTTAGTCAAAGTTGACTCCAAAACTTCAACATTGGTTCATATGTATATGATTCTTCAAAAGAAATTAGTTCACTACTCATTGGATCACTAAATGAATGATTGGTCTCATGAGGACTTAATTAATCAGAAAGGGTATTCATTCACAATTGAATTCAATTAGGCATCATAGTCCTCCATCATATTTCCAATCACCTAATTTGGGTGAAGGAATCCATGATTGTATAACCAATTCCTCAATTTGGTATTTGACATCTTATATAGAATGCTTGTCTCTCAATTATTGTATTAGTTATTAAAACTCAAAAATCTAGGTTATCACATTCACCCCACCTTATTTGGAATTTCATCCTCAAAATTCAACTAATCACATCCTTAAAAGGCTATTTAGGAGTTCAACTTCACATACATCATCATTGCTTAGGTTCTAAGACCATCATAGTTATATGCACTCTAAGTTGTCAGCTTAGGGTCTAGAGATTCTTGGGTGTGTCCACCCCACCTTATATATGTGGAAGCATCACTTAAAGTCTTAACCATAGCATGACATTATGATATCTTAGGATTACATCACCCCTAAGGATACAAGTTTTGCTCATGCTTGCAAGGTTCAAGAGGAATTCATCTATATGCCACGGTATTTAGATTATTCAAATTTAACATCATCAATATGTTTTATGATCAACATCTTACAATAATTTCAGAATTAGAGGAGATTTATCTTCATCCTTGATATTAGAATTTTTTTTCTACTTAAGAAGGGCTTATGAAACATGTTTGACCATTAGGGTTTCACCCTATGGTGTGATATTTATACTCAACCTTAGAAGCATAGATTGAGAAAGATTGGGGTAAATAACTATATTTCTGATCATATATCCTATGATCCAAAAATATCTTTACATCAAGTTCATGAGTTCAAATTTTTATGTCTTGCATGTATTATGTGAAGGGAAAGAGAGAACATACTAAGTTTATCCCATTATCTCAGCATCATATCTTTCATGTTTCCTGTGAAGGGAAGGAGAATATTTTAAAGTCAAACTTATCATGATTTCAATCTTGGGTACTACATGTATGATATAGGGGGAAATATAGAATATGTCAAGCTTATACGAGTGACTCCTCATATATAAATCATCTTTCTAGCTCAAGTGAGGTTTCAAGCATCATCTATCAAGAAAGAGATAGGGAATGAATAACATTTATGAGAATCTTATGCACAAGGCATCTTACTGTCAGAACCAAAGTTTCATATATCACCTCACTTGCAGCTAATGATGAGTTCACAACATAAGTCACTCAAGCTAGGACCTAACTTAGTCAAAGGATTGACTTTCTCATTATGAGTTTCTACCCATCATTTTTTTAACCCAACTCTCACGTATAGGATTGAATCGTGCAAAAGGACACATGTCATCTACTTAGGAGTAACCCAGCTTAAGACACATCATATCACATATATCTCATATTTTCATATATTGCAGGGTAGGTCCTATGACCCTCTCCTTGTGGGTCTCACTCTCTCTGGAGTTCACCACATATCTTGTCCTAACACAGGGGGTCCTCCTTTGTAAAAGAGCTTGAGGCTCATGCATATTCAACCTTATCTTAACTTAGCTCATCTTAAATAAGAAAAGGGAATGTACTTTCTTCCTTAAGACTTAGCTTAGAATTTCCAAAATTGGATTCATCTCATACACAACTTAGATCCATATAAAGAAACTTATATCATTAGAGGTAGAACTTAGATATGATCAACAATGCTTATATCAACTATCATTCTATCATCTACTCTATGTATCACATATCTTGATAAGGCTCTAGACGTCTAATCTAGACTACTCTCTCTTCTAGACTGTTTTCACTCCCTTTCACTTAGGTTGCATGAACACTAACTACTCTCCAGTGTGAGGGACACATTTTTATATTTACATATATATAATAAAATATTATATAGTTTTTCTCTGAGAAGACGGACGCCAGAGAAAACTGCTGAGGCTCGAGCCGATTGGAAAACAAAACCAAATCAGCAAAATCGAGTGTCCCACACACAGTAGATAGTTTAGTGCTATGTCACCTAGTGAAATGGTGAGAACGAGATGTAGACTAGTGTAGCTACCCAATACATATGAGCTCTATATGGAAAGGGTTTCTCACACTTGTCTAAACCTAGTTCTCAAACATCTAGGTTCTAACTTAGAGGCTAAGTCAAACCTAGTTCATGTATAACAACTTACTAAGTTTTTTTAGGTTTTAATATGAAAGGTGAAATTTGGTTTTATGTTTCATGGTGAGAAATTGTAAGGTGTAGCTATTGTTCATGCTCTGATACCAACTGTGACGTCCCTGGATTTTTGGCTTCTCCAAACCCTATTGGGAATGAGATGTCAGAATCCGAAGACATCATTTAATCATATCAGAAAGCGATGCGGAAGCATAATACGCATACATGAACATACAACCATAACATTCTCAACATTCAACATGTAAATTTATACAACATGAATTATTACACAATGGTTTACAATTACATATTGAATGAAAGTTCTACAGTCTAAGAACATGTATGCTAAACTAGGATCTACACAATAGGTACAACCTGTACAACTTGCTCACATCCTTTACTTTTCCTCCCATGCTATCTATGAACCTAAAACATACGTGAAACAACAAATCAACACACAAGGTGTTGTGTACATGGGTAGAAAGATACATATATTTATGGCTTTCATAATTTTGAAAAAGATTTGCAGAAGGAAATAAAATCATAGAAAACACTTCTTTATTAAGCGAAATACGCCAATTTAAGTCATTTTCCTAGATGAATTGTATTATCAAGGTGGACTAGTACCAAAACATAAATATTGGGCCCATCCCCATGTACCAAGTACTCTAGGGAAACTCCCCGTACACCGTGTGCTCTAGGGAGGTGTACTAGCCAACATTAATCCATTCCCTCGTAAGGGGGATAATGAACACCTTAAATAACTACAAAACATCTACTCATAATTTATGTTTTCAAGTGACAAAACAACGGGTACTACATAGCAATACTACATCCAATATTTGCAAATAGAAGAGAGCATACATACATATCATGATTGCAAGCAAGAAAACCATAGTCGTATAATTAAATAAAAACCCACGTACCTGAGTTCAGAGATTCCTATATATATATTCTGCATAATCTACATCTCTGGTCATCACCTGATTAATAACAAAATCATATACTAGCATTAGATTCTCATCATCTTAACCCTAGTCGTGTTCATTAGGGTTTATATTATCTCATTAGGATATTCTAATGTTTACTTACATTATTGTCTTATATTTATCTTACTGATGTCATTTTCCAGATTATGATTCATTATTTGAATATTAGGTCCCAAATCCTTTTTGTGCACATATTAACCCTAGGTTACATCATTAACCTAGATTAGGGTTTTATAACATGCATTAAGATTCATCTTCATGTAACATAGATTTTGTTCATCATGACGATCTCATAATTAAATCTGAGGTTCAATATACTGATATGAGCTTTCTCTGTGAATTTCATCATTTATTGACCATGTATGCATTTATTGCATTTTATTAGGGTTATTAGCCCTAATTAGCCATATTAATCAAATTACAGAATTTTGTGCATCAACATGACGATATCTGACATCATATGCATTCTATACATAATCGTGGACTTACTGATATTTTTCCATGATTTTATATCATCCTTTGATATTTATTTTCCATTAAAAAAGTATTACATGTCTTATATGATATTTCTAATATTAAAGCATAAAAAGTCTGATATTAAGCTTTCATATTGTTCTACATATTTTTTTGAGAATTTCGATACCTTATTTACATTTTTCTGATCAGCAGGCTATTTTCTATGATTTATTGAAGATTTGCAGATTTACTGAAGATTTTACCTTAATCAGCCAATGGGAGATCGCCACGTGGCCACTAGGTCTGGCGCAGCTCCTTTTCTTTCTGCGGCTGGTTCACTTGGTTTGGGCTGGGTTCTCTAGCGGTTGAGCCGGCCGGTTTAACACGGTTTGTTGTTGGGCCGCCAAGGTTGCTGGCCGATCTGGGATTGAACCCGGTTCATCTTGGTCTGCCCTGGTCTACGCGATCAGTCCCAGGCGGGACTTCGATCTGCAGAGCGCCACCGTGAGGGAGATGCTCTGACGAGGTGCTGAGGCTCCTACTGTGAGGACCGGGGTGAAAAGGATGCACCCCCACCTTCGTCTTGTGCTTCCCCGTCAATGCGGCTAGCTATGTGGGTGCAACTCCCTTTGGGGCTCTGTGCCGCCATTGTGGATGGAGAGGTCACCGGAGAGGAGGAGGTCAGGGATGAAGAGGTGATCTGGAGTGGTTTGTTCTAGCCGAGAAGCACCTTCGGATTGAGGCGAAGGTGATGGAAGGTCGTATTCAGTGGGGCGAGACCTATGCGGTGCCGCCGAGGTGATGTAGTTGCGGAGAGGAAGGTGGATATGGTGGCGGTGCTTGGGGTGGTCTTGCTTGTAATTGATGCTCGGAAAAGGGGAAAGAAGGGTTGGCGAAGCTGATGGTGGCCTTAAATGGGTATGAGGATGCGTGGGAGGGAAAAGCCCTAACTGGGTCCTGCCGCCAGTGAGAAGCGCGAGATGGCGGAGGGTTGTTATCTCTGCTCAGGGCATGGTAGGAGACCTAGCAGGGTTTGTTGAGTTCGGGTTGAGGAGTAGAATCGGTCCTCCAAGAAATCTCATGCAAAAGTTGTGGGAGCTAGGCGTGCGAGGTAGCCTTGGGGTTAGGCAGATTCTGCCGGGATCGGCCGAGAAAAGCGGAAGGTAGGAGACGAAGTCTCCCCCGCTGGATTGCTGATAAACGACCATAAAATATTGGCCTAAACCAAGATCCGCACCCCATGCCTCAAAGTGCTGCGTGACACATATTTGACCAATTAAATCGAAATCTTAGGTCCTAAAGTTGAGAACAAGGCAAATATACACATAATTTCAAATGCTTATATCTCCTAATTGGGTGGTCCAAATGCAATGAAATTTTAGTTGTAGCTTTATAATGTCATGATGTAGATGTGGCATAAATTTGGGAGTGAAATTCGAAGGTTAGGCATGGTTATTGACTAATCACATTAATACCTAAAGTTCACCTTCATGTGACACTTAGGGCATTACATTATGTGAAAAAGATAGGTCATTTAGTCAAAGTTGACTCCAAAACTTCAACATTGGTTCATATGTATATGATTCTTCAAAAGAAATTAGTTCACTACTCATTGGATCACTAAATGAATGATTGGTCTCATGAGGACTTAATTAATCAGAAAGGGTATTCATTCACAATTGAATTCAATTAGGCATCATAGTCCTCCATCATATTTCCAATCACCTAATTTGGGTGAAGGAATCCATGATTGTATAACCAATTCCTCAATTTGGTATTTGACATCTTACATAGAATGCTTGTCTCTCAATTATTGTATTAGTTATTAAAACTCAAAAATCTAGGTTATCACATTATTGTATTTGACATCTTTCATAGAATGCTTGTCTCTCAATTATTGTATTTATTCCTATTGTTAATCGGTATTTGTACCAATCCCCTCTCTTCTTTCCAAATGTAAATTAACACTCTTCTTCCTATTTCCCCTCTAATGTAACTTGAGGTTTCCCTTTTGAAATGTAAAGTAATATGATAGTTTCATTTTATGCATCGACGTGAGAAGTTGTTCTGCACTGGAAGAACCGACTGTTTGGAGCACCGAGGAGGCCAGACGATAGGAGGTGAACTGATCGACGGGTGGCCCAACCGACCGGCTGGAGGAGACCAAGTGACTGTTTCAAGAACCCAAATGAGCAACCAAGAGGCTAGCCGACCACTTCAAACATTGAACCGATCAACCCAGATTGGATCAAGCACGAATCTTCATCAACAATAGGTTGCATGTGATGTGAACCTTAGGTGGTGGGAATATTTTCCCCTTTTTGGGTTCATCAAGTATAGTTTTTTGATATTTTTGAGTAATAACATATATTTTCTTTCTGAAGTGAAATTAGAACATCTCAGATTATTCATTTAATCTCAAACTTGACATCCAATCTAATTGGGACCCAAGGATCGCGAGTTCTCTATTAGACACATGTTTTGAAGTTTCCTTTTATGAGTTATAATACACATAGGGTTTATGCTCATTACCATTATATTTATTTCATTATTACATCATTATCATCAATACCCATTATTTAGAGTCTCAAATACTTCATATAGTTATCAAATGATTCATGGTATGTATATTGCAAGAATTTTACTTATTTAATCTATTATGTCCATTAATTCAATATTAACTTACATGATGGCACATCATTATATTTATGGATATGAAAACTCTAATTGTTATTCCAATTCATGTATTGAGCATGTTATACCTATCACTAGGAATACCTTAGTCATGATTTGTATTTTAGTTAGCAAATGATGTTGGTATGTATGCCCAAAGAGCCAATCATGTGATGATCGTAATGGCACAATTGTAAATGATTTGATTAAATAAATAAAAGCAAACTTCCAATTTATTTTGTTTAATTCTATTATGAGTAATGGTGTAACATTATAAATGTCTAGATAATAATATTACTCGACGACGTATGTCTTCAAGTATTAGAGTTGGAAGAAATGAGTTCATATATATGTTAAGAGTACATATACATATTCTCATTGTGTACCTGACCGGTTGTCATTGTGGAAGGTTGATAGACAACAATGACACATAAGGTTAGAGTGTGAGTTGGTTGATGACTGGATCTCATTGGTCATGATATGGTAATATCAAACCAAGCACATAGATACATGTTATAGAAAAATGTATTTGATAGACCCACCGTGAGACTGACACATGGAAGCCATCATCATGGAAGTCATAGTCATCTCTCACAGTGATGGTGGTGGTTCTTAGACCTGAAATCACTACACTCATCACATGTCATTGGGTACACTTTGACATCATCAAACATAGTCCTGAAACATGGGTTGTTATAACGGTGATGATTGGGTGACCTTGACACATGGGGATTGACTGTGAGTGATAGATATGGGATTTGTCCCTCCTACTGGAGTGTGATGTCCTAGGCATCTTAATTAGTGAGATGGTGAAATGCATGGTCATGCACATGTGAGTTAATATGTGATATTGAGCTTACATATATCTCATACAGTCTTCTCTTGGTTCTAGAAACAAGATTGAATAATAATGAGGGTGTCTACTCCATGTCTCTAGTTCAATCGGGACATCAGTGACAAAGGAACTATACAAACACTAAAACACCATACACGTATTATAGGTTAAAGTTGTTCCCCAACTTTCCATTTACTTGGGTAGCATTGATGTGCAACTAGGCACCACTAATTGCTTGTGATGTCATAAGTTGTTATGGACATTCACTGCCAATGTAATATGGGACCTCTAGGGTCACACACATACGTCTCGACCTAGAAGAGGAGTTCAAATCTTCAATGACAATTGAATTAAGTACTAAAGTGTTTAAGTATTTGATTCACATAACAAATAGGCTGAGAACACTTCCTAACACCCATCTCAAATGTTGAGACAACCCTCTCAAAGTGCTAAACGGTCATCTCAATTGATGAGACAAGTGTCTAGGGAGTTAGGCCTATTATGAGTTTGAATTGGCTAAGGAAGTGAACCGATCAAACTGACCAGTTTGACTCGAGTCACTAGACAACCGCCTGGGTGACCGAGACGGCCATCTCACATGGGTGAGATGGACCGATTTGACTGAGGGAAGGTTCTAGATATTTCCTAATTTGTTTGAGTTGTAATTACTTGTTGTGCAAGGAAAAAAAATATAGGATATTAATTGGAGAAGAATTGCCAATTTCGTGTGCAAGTGGGAAACAACCAAACAGCCATCTGGGCTGTGCCAAATGACCTTTTGGGTTGCCATACAACCATCTGAGCTGTTTCCAGGTTGCAAAAATTCCAGAATTATTACGAAAATTTGAGATCTTCTGGTCCCTTCCACTCCCACACAAACCTGGGAACCTAGACCCAAACCCCAACTGAAAATAGAGGGGGTACTGGGGCTTCCCAGAACACAACACAAAAAATTAAGAAACAATTTCTCTAACAAACGTTGCCCTCTCTGGTTTGGTAACCACGAGTTCCCGATAAAGTTCTATCCGACTAGGGAGGAACATCAAGGAAAAGGGCAATTGAGATCATTATCGTAGGAGAGCATGTTGGTGACTAGCACAACAACGGGAGGGATGACTCCTTCCTGATCATTCTAGTAGGAAAAAAATAGTTCTAGGCAGTCCGTGTGGACTACTATAGAGGCAGGAGGTTGTTGTCTGCTGCTGAGGATGACAACATCAACCAGCAGTCCATGACAAGAGAAGCTGTTGAAGAAGGTGAGGTTCGTGGCTGTAGTCCATGGTGCAGACTAGGAGGAGCAGTCAGAGGAGTCCCGGTGCAACTAGGATTCGGAGTTGCACGTCTATGATGATAAGGATTGTCATTGGACTTGCTCTAGGACTAGGTATATCCTCAAAAATATCCTTCCTGCATTATAGTTATTGATATCATCTACTGATTATGGGGAATATGGTAGATAAATTTTTTGTTTCCACTGCCTTTTCTGTAGCCATATTCCCAACAAAGAAAATATATGTGACATGAACCCACTTACATGTTGTTACATATTTAGATTATCAGCTTAATATGATCATAATACTTGATGTTGATAATAGAAGATAATGCCACTTAATATAATATTTGTTTTTCAAACCTATTCACATTAGTATCACCTTTAAGTTATTCATGCTATAACGATGATGATTGAGTGATTTTGACACATGGGGATAGACTATGAGTGATAGCGATGGGATTTGTCCCTCCTACTAGAGATTGATATCGAGGGCCCCTTAATAAGAAAGACTGAGAGTGTACAGCCGTACCCATGTGATTCAAAATATGATGTGAACTCACATGCATCTCAGACAGTCTACTCTAGTTCAAGGAACATGGGTTGAATGTTGAGAGGATGATGATTCCATTCCTCGAGTTCAATCTGAATATCAGAGAGAGGAACTATATGATCATGGTAACACTATTCACAAATTATAGGTTGAAGTTATTCTCCACCTTTCTGAATTACTTGGGTAGTAATGATGTGCGACTAGGCACCACTCTTTTCTTGTGATGTCATAAGTTGTTGTGGACATTCACTACCAACGTAATTATTTTGGACCTATAGGGTCACACACATAGGATACACTTGGATTAAAGGAGTATATTCATGAATGGTGTTTATATTGAATGATAAAAGGTGTTCACGTATTCAATTAAACAATAGATCAACGGAATGGACTCTGAATCATCAAGTTCAAGTGTTGGACTGACTGATTGAAGTGTCAGGTTGATTGGAATTGATTACAAAAGTTTTTAGGTATTCAATTCACACACCAACAACTGACTACACTACCAAATGGCCATATCAAGTGTTGAGACGGGCGTATGGGGTGCCAAATGACCGTCTCAAGTGTTGAGATAGGCATCTGGTTTGTTAGGCTGGTTGGAACAAAGTTGGCTACCCAAACTGAGGTGAACCGACTGGTTCGGCTCACCAGGAGACCGTCTTAGTGAGTGAAATGACTGTCTCACATGTCCAAGATTGCTCGTTTAGGTCAGGGAAGGTTCTAGATACTTTCTAAAATTTGTTTGGATTGAATAATTCTTGTTGTGCAAGAAAAAACAACGTTTAACATTGATTAGAAGTGAATTTCCAATTCCGTGTGAAAACAAGAAACTACATAAGCACAAGATGACCGTATCACACTACAAAATGACCGTATCGCACATGAGACAACCGTTTCACAATGCTAGATGACTGTCTCCAGGTTTGCAGATTCCATAACATTCAAGTTTCCAGACACTTCTACTCCCACATCAACTGGGAACCCTGACCCTACCCTCTACTATAAATAGAGGGGTACTGGGGGCTTCCCAACACACACAATTGGGATGAGTAGCCATAGCAATTGTTTTCCTTTCTGGTTGTGGTAACCACAAGAGCCCAAGCAAGTCTTACCCAACTAGGGATGGATAGTGAGGGAGGAGTAACTCAGATTAATTGTTGTGGGAGAGCATGTCGATTACTAATACGGTGACAGAAGGGGATAACTCCTTCCCATTGACTCTGGTAGTGCAACTTGGAGTTCCTGGTGGTCTACGTGGACTGCTCTAGAGGAATGAGTCCTTTGGTTACTGCTAGGAGGATGATGTTAGCATGTAGTTCGTGGCGAGTCCACAGGAGGCGCTGCAGGAGCAATTCGAGTCTGCCATTAATGGTGAAGACCAGGAGTCGTACAGACACCATCCAAGATAGAAATTGCAGGGTGATGTCACTAGAATTTCTCTAGAACCAGGTACAACCTTACAACTCTTCCTTCCTAGATACATGGTTGTTGACGAGATTTTGCTGTTTTTTGGGAAATGAAAAAATAAAATTGTGTTCCCGCTGCCTATATCTGTGCCTGATTTCCCAACAGTGGTATCAGAGCCCCGTCAATCTATGTGTATCTGGGATCTAAATCGATGTGATAAGATTAATTTTTTCATTTATTATTTCATACGATGTAAATATTAAAATGATTAATGTGCATATCCAACTAAATACCACATACGATCACAACAAATATATGTATGATATGATATAATATGCAATCCGTAGACATCACCGTAAAAATGTTTTGATGGTGGGTGTTAGCATGGTTATGGACAAAACCCTAGATCTATGTGTGCATGGTTGTGGTTTATTCCTATTGTTAATTGGTCTATGTACCGATCCCCTCTCTCCTTTCTAAATGTAAATTAATGCTCTTCTTCCTATTTCCCCTCAAATGTAACCTGAGGTTTCCCTTTTACAATGTAAAGTGATAGTATAGTTTTATTTTTATGCTTTTTTGTGAGAAATTATTCTGCACCGAAAGAACTGAGCATTTAGAGGACCGAGGAGGCCAGACGATAGGAGGTGAACCGATTGACTGGTGGCCCAACCGACCGGCTGGAGGATACTAGACGACCGTTTCAGGAACCCAACCGAGCAATCAAGAGGTGAGTCGACTAGTTCAAGCATTGAACCGATCAACCCAGATTGGAGCAAGCATGAATATTCATCAACAACATGTTGCATGTGACTTGAACCTTAGGTGGTGGGAATTCCTTGTGGCTCCAAGGAATTGCATTAGACTGGCCATAACCATCACTCGTATATTTCGGATTGCATGTTCACATTGTGGTTATAGAATGTATATGATACATACTATAGTATGTGATGATTAGATATGTATATGTATTTATATATAAAATCCCTCAATGAAAATATTAAGTCCTAGATGCTTTTGAAAGGTGGCACACATGAAAAACTTGACCGACCAAGCATAGTTTATGCCCTAGCATAGTGCGCCATCTATCTCGTAGAAGTGTGATGGTAGTAGTGTAATTTCCTCCCTAATGGGGTGCATTATTATCGTGTTGACTTTTGGGTTAGGCTTAAGATGGTGATTCTTAGAGAGTCTAAGCCCAGAAGCATGCATATGATTATGGCAAGGAGTTGTGCATATCATCTATCTGAGAGTTGCATATGATGCAATTGGCATGATTTCCTACCTTGACAGTTGACTATGGACACTAGTGTAGGCCGGGTAATAGTTGAATTATTTTAGATCTTGGCCCACTAGAATATTGTATGCTTCGATATTCAGACTTAATACTTGAGGGTTATAAATTTGAACTAAATAGTGGGAGCATTAATTAATTAAAAAACTAATTAATATTGTCAAAATTATCAAATCAAACAAATAATAAATGTTTTGAAAAGTTGCAATATTCTTTTGTAGACAAACATGAATACAGTATAGTTGCAAGTAGTCCTCAAATAGGACAAATAATGGGATTGACTTTCAAATGTGGTTTAGGACTTTGAGAAATGTTCTCAATGAGTGAAACTTCTATGTCCTTGAAAGACCAAAGCCAAAGGAACCCGCTCCAAATGTGCCTAAGGCTAAATGGATGATTAATGGAAGCATGCCAATGATGCCATAGATATTTGTATACCTAATGCAATGTTGCATTGACTTTGAGTTACATGAACAACATGAATACAAGGACATTATTGAGATGGTAACACATCTTAAGAATCATGTCAAGCAAACAAGGCATAATATGAGTGCAAACTAACAAATGGAGTTCCAGTAGAACCCCATATGCTTAATATGATTGGACATATGGAATGACTAGGAATTTGCTTAGGTCAAGAGTTGACCATGAATATGATTATGGAAATGTTGCATGAATCATATAGTCAATTTATCTAATGCTTGGCATGTTGATGCCAAAGCAAGGAAGAAAACAGACAAATCCATGATGACGATAAGCTGAAGTGAGTCTTAGGGAAAATGCAAGGCCAAGAAGTGTTCCAAGGCTAAGCAAAAGTCCAATTCTTGTAGACTCAATATATGGAGAAGGGCAAGAGTAAAAGGAATTTGTCCTTTTCACTTAAAGGATAAAGTGCCACCATTGTCACTTGTCTAGACATTGGAAATGAATTATCCTCTTCATAGAGGATCTCAGGAAAAAGATAGAGATAGAGATCTCTACTTCAAAACCTGAGAAGAAATAAGCTAGAACTGTGTGGAGAAAGGGTTGCTAGCACTACAATTGAGAGCTATCATTCAAGGCAACATGATAGAATTAGTGAATTGCTGTTATGTACTTGCCATTAATGAAAAACATCATATGTCTTGTATGACAAGGCTATTGTGTTTCATTTCAAAAGATATGATCTTCTATGGAAATGCCCTATGTCTCATAAACTATACTTGATAGTTATAGATACACGAATGACTTTATGAATCAAACAATGTATACCTATAGCATTGTCATCTAATGCACATAAATGAGAAATACACCTCTAGATTCCAAAATGGTGTTGGTCTAGACTCTTTTGGTTATTGAACCAATAGAGATGTGCAAGTCTTATTCATTGAGCAATATGACAAATTCACCTCACTATATTTAGTGATGTGATAAACAAATATGGAGAATTGTATTTAATTAAATACAAGCATGCATCTCTTGAAGTGTTCAAGGAGATCATAAATGAAGTATGTAACTAACTTGGTAAAAGTATTAGGATATTTCGATGTGACCGATATTGAAATATTTAAAACCAAGAGTTTGAGGACCTTCTGGAGATATGTGATAGTGTATCACAATGAACTCCACCTGAAAATGATGATGTGTCAGAAGGAAGGAATCACACCTTGTTAAGGTATGATTATTAATAAAACTAGCTGAAATTCCAATTTGTTTTGGGCACATGCTAAACACTAAAAGAATGTATCGTCTAAAATGGTTCAAAAGACACCATATGCGATATGGTATGGGAAGTGTTACTATATTTCTTTGATAGTGATTAAAGATGAATGCCTATACAACACTATTTTTTCTTCAAAGGGGTTTTGTCCACAAATCACATAAATGTTATTTTGTTAAATAATACTCTTATCACAATCCCACAACAAAGTTGTTTGTTGATCTGGATGGATAGATTCTTGATAAGGAACCTAGTTCCAGAGGAATTAGTGGGAGTAAAAGTAGAACTCAAAATGTTCAAGACAAACAAGAAAAACATTGAACCTAAAAGAGGTACAGTGGGACCAATAAGAATAAAAAAGTTTTATGGAATATCAAGTTCCTTATGTAACACAAAAACCTTATAGTTCTAGTTGATCATGTTTTAAGTTTGAATGATATATGATATCTTATAACTCAGTTTGGCAATGACTCAATCATAATGATGAGTCAAAAAAACCGACTAGAAGCTATTGAGGGACTAGAGTCTGAGACATGGCTTTATGCCATAAGATCAAAGATGAACTCCATGTTCACCAACAAGGTATGACCTTGCTAGATCCACCTGAAGGGATGAAACCCATAGGGTGCATTTGGGTCTTTGAGAGAAGAAAAACATGGAAGGATATATTGGATATGACGAGCTTTAAACAAGTTCAAGTTGTTGAATATGATGAAGTCTTTCACCAATTACCATGGTTAAGTCCATCAGGAACATGCTTGCAGTTGCAACTTAGTAAGACTATGAGATTTGGCATATGGATGTTAAAATCATATCCCGTAATTGGAATAATTGTATAGGATGTGTTTGTGACACAACCTAATGGTTTTATAAATCCATTAATGCAAATAATGTCTGTAAGCTACAATGGTTAATCTGCTGATTGAAGCAAGCATCTCAGAGCTTCTTGCTTTGTATCGAGGTAGTTGTAGGACATGTTCCTTATTGTTTGAGGTTTCCTTCTCTGAATCTTCTATTTTGACAAGAAACTCAAAGTTTTTGACTTGGGTCAGAATAAAATCTATGATTATAAAAGATTTAGTGGGAGCATATTTATATTCCACATAGTGATGCAGAATAACATCCTTATCCTATAAATGTTAACACATGGCAAGGAAAGTACCTTCAATGTGAAGGACTTAGGATAAGCATCCTATGTGATAGGAATTGAGATATATACAGATAGATCTAGAAAGCTTCTTGACCTAAGAATGAGAACAAACACTGGCAAGATGTTGAAGGGTTCAACATGCATGATTCGTTGAGAGAAAACTTGTCTGTGTTCCATGGAGTTAGTCTCTCAAGAGCCTAGTATCCCACTTATCATGAAGAATATGAACACATGGATAGATGTCATATGCATTTGCAATTGTATCTATCACGTATGTACTCATCTGGTTATCTCATATGTATTGGACATGATGAGAAGATATCCGATAATCTCATATGTATTGGACATGATGAGAGGATATCCAATCATCTCATATGTAATAGACATGATGAGAGGATATATATACATGTTTGGTAATCTCGTATGTATTGGACATGATGAGAAGGTATATGTCAGATGCCAGTGTGAGTCATTGGACTACCATAAAACAACATCTTTATGTCCTTATGAAGCAGTAAAAGGATTAGTTCCTTAGTCATGGTAATAAGGATGAGTTGGGTGTAAAGCGTTACACTAGTGCAAGCTTCCTAACTGAAAAATAAATAAACCACAAACTAATTTTGTGTTTGACCTTAAAATAAGAACTGTAAGATGGAAGGGTTATGAGCTAAGGATAGTTGTTTAAATCTACAATAAAAGTTGAGTAACTCTGTGTTATGAGAACAACAAAAGATATTGTATGAAGTTCATATGGGTGAACTTATGGGAGGTTCCAAACATTGATGACTTAGTAGAAATAGTGTGACAAAAATGGAGCTATATGATAGGCAAGGAATCTCAGATAGCATACTACAACACTTCCATCTCATATGAGATGTCGTACATCAAAGAGATGTGAAAATTGAAAAATACGGACTATAAGAAAATGATGCTAAACATACTAGAGTGCTTGCGCAACAGAAACATGATGGACATGTTAAGATCATTGAGAATATGATTCGTGGGTGATTGACTCTAAGTGCAAGTGAGAGTTTGTTGGTATGTATGCCCAGAGAGCCAATCATATGATTATTGGAGTGAGGCATTGGATACTTGATTTGATAATTATAAAGGTAATTGTGTCTATTATGTTTGTCTCAGTCATGAGATGATGACACAGACGTAAGTAGATGTCTAAAGAATGATGTTACTCGATGACATGTGCTGTCACGGAACCGTTCTTACCCCAATCCCAATCCTACTGCCTAGACAGTAGAAAAAGGATTGAAGCGCCCGTCCCTGAGTGGCCCCATAAGATCAATCACACTGGCATATACAATAAGAAATAAATAACTCAAAAACTGGATAATTAAAGAAAAAACTAACCCAATATGAAGATATACCCGATTTATCTTTGTCATCAGAATGTATGAGTGCGAAAGCGATCTTATTTTAATATTCCATTTGTAATGCCTAAAATCAAGAAAATCAAGACACAATCATGCAATTGCACGGTACGCTATCAAAATCAAGTAAAACGATTTATAACAAAATAGTATGCTTGGCAGGACTTATATTCAAAAAATAACAAGCAATTTGCAAAACCAACATTTATTCGACAAGTTTTTCAAACAATTCGAATTTTATTACGAGTTCCCATTATACTGTAATTCAAGAAGCATGCTTATATATTTTGTGACTCTATTACCCCAACGCGATGGGGAAGGTCACTAGGCTCCTTCTCACCATAGGAACATAGGAAGCCAATGTACAAGTCCCACCTCCAAATGAGGGGGTTGTTGTACTCAATATCCACATTATCAACATTATCAATATCATCATCATTATCAATATACGGGCAGTCATAATGGGCATGCAATTTATGTTTTCATGTTTTTCAAAATATAGTATAGAAAAATGGAAGACTAATCATAGGGAACAATAGCTCATCCAAGTAAATAGCCAAGTATACAGTCAAGAGATACATAAAAGTATCTTCAATACAATCAAGGAGGAATTATGTAATAGCGTACCTTTCACCGAGATTTCGAGTATAATCAATATCCGATCAATAGGTCAACCCTTCGAGTCAGATCCTAAATCATCAAGATTGGATCAAGGGTCAAGATCATGATGTTCGGAAAATTGTGTTTTAATATTTGAGATTAGGGTTACACTTTTCCTATGTCAACCTTAGGGTTGGGTCATTCACTTATAATCAATATTTCAACATGTCCAACATTATTTCAAGTATACAATATATTCAAGTGTGAATGACTTACCTAGGTTTTCTAGGATCATATGTGTTAACCCTAATTTATGATCATTATCCAAGTCATCATCAAATTTCTAAATCATCATCATGATACTTAGTATAGTTGGAATTCAGGATCATATTGATGGTTCAAGAATATACCAAGGTTTTGCAATATTTAGATCAAGATTACTTCATTATAAAGATTATAACCAAGATTGAATCCAGTAAAAAGATCTAGATCATTAATGATTCATTTTCAAGAGTAGATGATTCAAATATATCAGATATAGGTTATAATGTAATCATTAGAGTCCAAATCTAAGGTTTCCGAAGATTAATCATGATTATGAGTCATTTGACAATTTAAATATGCAAAGGATCACAGATCTAGAGATATCAGTGAGAAACATTCATAATATGGTCTCAAAAGTATTTTTAAATGATCCATTGGATTTTTCTGATCAAAATGGACTACTTATTTATCATTTTTGGAGTTACGATGCAATTTCTATGATTTAATCAAGATCTGAGTATTATTTGCAATTTCGAGTAGACAGGGATATAAATACCTTAAAAAGTGGTAAACAAAGACTGTTGGATGCACAAAGGATGGCCAGGATTGTGCCACATAGGCAGGGTGACTTGCTAGTTGAGGTGCCCTGGTTCGATCTTGATTCAATGCTCAATTTCTTGGTTCAATCAGCGGTTCAGCCTGGTCATTTGGGCCGGCCGATCTTGCGCTGAGCCGGTGGTTCAGGGCTCTGTATCCTACCCGCACAGAGCCTCCCGCGAGCCCAAGAACAGGGTGGAGGGGCTCGCCGATGTAGAGCAGCTTTGAAAGAAGGAGTGGGCGAGGGAGGCGGCTGAGTTGCCGTTCGGCTTCGGCGAGCTCTTGCGGAGTCATTGGTGGCCAGAGAGAGAGGAGAGGGAGCGAGGAGGTAGGACGCCCAACTGGGCTAGGCGGCGGCACCGCACCAGCAGCAAGGAGGTCGGGGAGGCAAACGGGGTGCACTCAGGGCTGAGGGGTGAGCAAGGGCGAGTCTCTGAGCATGGTGAAGTGTATGCGATCCTTGGGAGGGATTTATATAGTATTAGGACTTAGGTTTAGGGCTAATTCGAGGTCTAGTTGCAGTCATGGCCGCCGAGAAGAGAGGGCCAAGAGGGGAAATCATTTTGGCGGCACAAAGGTGCCCGAAATCTGGTCAAAATAGGGGTTGGTGAGTTCAAAATTGTGAGAGGGTCATTTTGGCTCGCTTCAAATTTCGAATCGTAGTCAATGGCACAAGATCTCTCAATCGGGTCCTCATTTACTCCTCCCACTGATTGCGGAGGTAGAAGATGATACCGTAGCCACTGGATCTATCCCTGATCCGTGGGAAGGATATCCAAGGGTAGAGAGGCGTCCCCGATCCCTTGCCACGGATCTCTGACTTGGCAAGTCAAGAAAAGGGCAAATAAAAGGGGAATAAAAGGATTTTTAACATATAAACTTCAAGAAATCATAGTAAATAGAAGGAATGTCCAATTGTTCTCAAATTTGGACCAAAACTTCATAAAAACGTGTAGAACCTTTATAAAAAGTTTGAGAACAAAAAGATGAAGTTTGATAGATCAATTTACTTTATTGGACAAAGTGATGAATTAATCAAATTTATGATGTTATAATGTGTATAAAATCAACATTGGTCACCATATCTTGGATTTGAGTCTTAAAATTTATTATTAAGCTGAGGAAAAAGATTGAGGATCATGAGTGAGTATAATGAGGGCAAAAGTGTAATTATTTCATTATAATGTAGAAATCCACTTTATCACATCCTTCCCTCCTTAAAAGGAATTTTGTCCTCAAAATTCAAAAACATCCTCAAAACTGAGACTATTCAAAAACTAGATCATATCCTAAAATACTGGCATATCCTCAACTATACAATCAAAACTATGTCCTCAAAGTTCAAGTAGTGCAAACATCATAATTGGGATTCCATGTTTCATATCATAATCAACTTGGTACTAACACCATTTCATCATCAAGCAATTGAGTATCAAAATCAGCACATATATTGTCCAAAGTCATTATATGAGTCACTTGTATGGAAGTCATCCTATGGATCACAAATTCGTAGGGATCATATTTAGGTCAAACAAATAGAGTCCTTGAATCAAATGTACAAGGTGACTTTCAATCCCAAAATCTCAGGGTCATAGCTTCTACGTTGGCCTAGGTGGGGTTATACATCCATGATTTGAGATTTCATATTTCAACATTTAGAGACAACATCATACTTTCAATATCACTATTTTGAGCTCAAAATCAATGGGAAGGTCCCAACCTAGTCCTAATGAAAGCTAAACCCTAAGTCATAAATCGAGAGAGTCAATATAGTTATCATTTCAATAAAAAAAATTCAAGATTTGGGATTTTGAAGTCATTAGTCATATATCTAGGGTGATCTCAAGGTCCAAATAATGTGAACATAGGATTTGTATCATTATTAATAATCGTGAGTCACATTATTATATATTAGTATCAAGAGTCGAGATTTTTTGGACATCAAATGTCGTAGTTCCAAAATTTTGAAGCTAGGGTTTAGATTCCTATTTAGACCTTAGGGGAGATCACTCATCTCAAATTCTAGCAACAATATTCAAGCAATATTTAATCAACATGTCAAAATTTCATTATCATGGTTTCCAAGGTTGATGAATGATCTAGACTTAGGTCTATCTAGGAAGTCAACCTCAAGCTATAGTTAATATTCCCATATGTCAAGGTCATTATCAGATCAATATTCAAGATCGAGTATCAACCATGGGTTTAACCTATTAGGCTTAGGTCAACCAGTACAATTAGGGTGGAAGGAAATACCTTTCCAAACTCTAAATAATCAATCATATGGAAAATTTAGAGGTGGTCGTAATAGGGATGTGACCTAGGTTAGGGGAGTCATGAGTGAACTACCACCCTAATCTGGCACATTACCAACAATAGTCATTATCAATCGAGCTTATTCCAATAGGGAGAGTACCAATGATCAAAGCATGTTTTACAAGGTCATAACATCAAAATTCAAGATAATAAGGCAATAATGTCAAGATTTTCAATTCTTTCCTTTCATGATCAAGGTAGTGGTATAATTTGGAAATCAAGGATTTCAATTTGGAATTTGTGGAATTAGAGCATAATAGTGCAAAATCTAGGCATATCATTATCATATCAAAATTGAGATTGCAAAAGGCATCAATGGTTAATAGGAAAATTGCTTTTTGCATCATAGTCTTATATCATGATTTTGTGAGTCCAAAGCTTAGTCATTTCATGGCATATCCATAATATGTATCAAATAGGGTATGAGTTTGCTTAACTATGTTTGAGGTTTAATCAACAATAGGGCAACATGGGTTTAATCAAATAGGGACCTTATCAACAATAAGGTATAAGGTATAAGTTTTCCTTATTTCATCAAATCATAATTCGTATCATTTACCTCAAACATAGTAAGCATGAAGTCTAGCTTTAATTAAATCGAGTTTGCAATTAGGGTCATCATGAGTATTTGATTTCAAAATTAATTGATCAAAATTGAGTTTTCAATTTCACATCAGATCATGGTATCAACTTTCATGATTTAGCAATATTCATTTTCCCATGCATAAGCTACCCATAATCGAGACATCATGTGGTGAAAGGTCATGAGAAGGACCACATGATGAGATGAGAAGACTACCTAATCTTCATCTACATGGGTGGCTTAGGATTGTCCTTAAAGAAGAGATGAGATGATGGAAGACTCTCTAAAGTTTCACAAGAGAACCTTTAGGTCCAGTTCTGGATCAATAGAGGCCAGGTAGAGCGGGGGATCTCAACCACCGTGAAGACGGATAGGAGAAATTATGCCAGAACCCCGAGCCTAGACACCTCAATTTTCACCATTATAGACTTTAAGGTTTCTTGGGTGTAAGAGACCTGAGAAATTATTTACTTAAAGTATATGAGAGTGTGTAAGCTCTGATACCAACTGTCACAGAACCGTTCTTACCCCAATCCCAATCATACTGCCTAGACAGTAGAAAAAGGATTGAAGCGCCCGTCCCTGAGTGGCCCCATAAGATCAATCACACTGGCATATACAATAAGAAATAAATAACTCAAAAACTGGATAATTAAAGAACAAACTAACCCAATATGAAGATATACCCGATTTATCTTTGTCATCAGAATGTATGAGTGCGGAAGCGATCTTATTTTAATATTCCATTTGTAATGCCTAAAATCAAGAAAATCAAGACACAATCATGCAATTGCACGGTACGCTATTAAAATCAAGTAAAACGATTTATAACAAAATAGTATGCTTGGCAGGACTTATATTAAAAAAATAACAAGCAATTTGCAAAACCAACATTTATTCGACAAGTTTTTCAAACAATTCGAATTTTATTACGAGTTCCCATTATACTGTAATTCAAGAAGCATGCTTATATATTTTGTGACTCTATTACCCCAACGCGATGGGGAAGGTCACTAGGCTCCTTCTCACCATAGGAACATAGGAAGCCAATGTACAAGTCCCACCTCCAAATGAGGGGGTTGTTGTACTCAATATCCACATTATCAACATTATCAATATCATCATCATTATCAATATACGGGCAGTCATAATGGGCATGCAATTTATGTTTTCATGTTTTTCAAAATATAGTATAGAAAAACAGAAGACTAATCATAGGGAACAATAGCTCATCCAAGTAAATAGCCAAGTATACAGTCAAGAGATACATAAAAGTATCTTCAATACAATCAAGGAGGAATTATGTAATAGCGTACCTTTCACCGAGATTTTGAGTATAATCAATATCCGATCAATAGGTCAACCCTTCGAGTCAGATCCTAAATCATCAAGATTGGATCAAGGGTCAAGATCATGATGTTCGGAAAATTGTGTTTTAATATTTGAGATTAGGGTTACACTTTTCCTATGTCAACCTTAGGGTTGGGTCATTCACTTATAATCAATATTTCAACATGTCCAACATTATTTCAAGTATACAATATATTCAAGTGTGAATGACTTACCTAGGTTTTCTAGGATCATATGTGTTAACCCTAATTTATGATCATTATCCAAGTCATCATCAAATTTCTAAATCATCATCATGATACTTAGTATAGTTGGAATTCAGGATCATATTGATGGTTTAAGAATGTACCAAGGTTTTGCAAGATTTAGATCAAGATTACTTCATTATAAAGATTATAACCAAGATTGAATCCAGTAAAAAGATCTAGATCATTAATGATTCATTTTCAAGAGTAGATGATTCAAATATATCAGATATAGGTTACAATATAATCATTAGAGTCCAAATCTAAGGTTTCCGAAGATTAATCATGATTATGAGTCATTTGACAATTTAAATATGCAAAGGATCACAGATCTAGAGATATCCGTGAGAAACATTCATAATATGGTCTCAAAAGTATTTTTAAATGATCCATTGGATTTTTCTGATCAAAATGGACTACGTATTTGTCATTTTTGGAGTTACGATGCAATTTCTATGATTTAATCAAGATCTGAGTATTAATTGCAATTTCGAGTAGACATGGATATAAATACCTTAAAAAGTGGTAAACAAAGACTGTTGGATGCACAAAGGATGGCCAGGATTGTGCCACATAGGCAGGGTGACTTGCTAGTTGAGGTGCCCTGGTTCGATCTTGATTCAATGCTCAATTTCTTGGTTCAATCAGCGGTTCAGCCTGGTCATTTGGGCCGACCGATCTTGCGCTGAGCCGGTGGTTCAGGGCTCTGTATCCTGCCCGCACAGAGCCTCCCGCGAGCCCAAGAACAGGGTGGAGGGGCTCGCCGATGTAGAGCAGCTTTGAAAGAAGGAGTGGGCGATGGAGGCGGCTGAGTTGCCATTCGGCTTCAGCGAGCTCTTGCGGAGTCATTGGTGGCTAGAGAGAGAGAGGAGAGGGAGCGAGGAGGTAGGACGCCCAACTGGGCTAGGCGGCGGCACCGCACCAGCAGCAAGGAGGTCGGGGAGGCAAACGGGGTGCACTCAGGGCTGAGGGGTGAGCAAGGGCGAGTCTCTGAGCATGGTGAAGTGTATGCGATCCTTGGGAGGGATTTATATAGTATTAGGACTTAGGTTTAGGGCTAATTCGAGGTCTAGTTGCAGTCATGGCCGCCGAGAAGAGAGGGCCAAGAGGGGAAAGCATTTTGGCGGCACAAAGGTGCCCGAAATCTGGTCAAAATAGGGCTTGGTGAGTTCGAAATTGCGAGAGGGTCATTTTGGCTCGCTTCAAATTTCGAATCGTAGTCAATGGCACAAGATCTCTCAATCGGGTCCTCATTTACTCCTCCCGCTGATTGCGGAGGTAGAAGATGATACCGTAGCCACTGGATCTATCCCTGATCCGTGGGAAGGATATCCAAGGGTAGAGAGGCGTCCCCGATCCCTTGCCACGGATCTCTGACTTGGCAAGTCAAGAAAAGGGCAAATAAAAGGGGAATAAAAGGATTTTTAACATATAAACTTCAAGAAATCATAGTAAATAGCCAATTGTTCTCAAATTTGGACCAAAACTTCATAAAAACGTGTAGAACCTTCATAAAAAGTTTGAGAACAAAAAGATGAAGTTTGATAGATCAATTTACTTTATTGGACAAAGTGATGAATTAATCAAATTTATGATGTTATAATGTGTATAAAATCAACATTGGTCACCATATCTTGGATTTGAGTCTTAAAATTTATTATTAAGCTGAGGAAAAAGATTGAGGATCATGAGTGAGTATAATGAGGGCAAAAGTGTAATTATTTCATTATAATGTAGAAATCCACTTTATCACATGTGCCTTCAGGTTGAGGACCTAAATGATGAGATCATATGTATGATAAGAGTACATACATTCTTGTTATGTCCCTCGTCAGATATTACCGTGGAAACAAAATAGACAACAATAATACATAATGCTAGAATGTGTGTTGACTGATGATAGAGTCTCACTAGTCATGATTGTGATATCAAGTTAAGCACACCGATACATGTTAGTGAACAGTGTATCAGACAGACCCACCATGAGAGTGAACATGGAAACCATGGAATGGTAGTCAGAATTATCTCTCATAGTGATTGTGGTTCTTAGACTTGAAATCACTGCCCTCATCACATGTCATTGGGTACATTTTGACATCATCAAACACAATCCTGAAACATGGGTTGTTATAACAGTGATGATTGGGTGACTTTGACACATGGGGATAAACTGTGAGTGATAGAGATGGGATTTGTCCCTCCTATTGGAGATTGATATCCATGCCCCCTTGATAAGCGAGACTGATAGTGTACAACCATACCCATGTGATTCAATATATGATATGTGAACTCACATGCATCTCAGATAGTCTACTCTAGTTCAAGGAACATGGGTTAAATGTTGAGAGGATGACGATTCCATGTCTTGAGTTCAATCCAGATATCAGAGACAAAGGAACTATATGATCATGACAACACTATTCATGGATTATAGGTTGAAGTTGTTCTCCAAATTTTTGAATTACTTGGGTAGAAATGATGTGTGACTAGGCACCACTATTTTCTTCTGATGTCATAAGTTGTTATGCACATTCACTGCCAACGTAATTCTAGACCTATAGGGTAACACACCTAGGATACACTCGGATTAAAGGAGTGTATTCATGAATGATGTTTAGATTGAATGCTAAAGGTGTCTAGGTATTCAATTAGATAATAGATCAACTGAATGGATCAACTGAATGGACTCAAAATCATCAAGTTCAAGTGTTGGACTAAGTGATTGAAGTGTTAAGTTGATTGGAATTGATTACTAAAGTCTTTAGTTATTCAATTCACACACCAACAATTCACTGCACTGCCAAACGGCCATCTTAAGTGTTGAGACGGGCGTCTGAGGTGATTGTCCATCTCAAGTGTTGAGACGGGCATCTGGTTTTTCAGGCTAAGTGGAATGAAGTTGGCTTCCCAAACTGAGGTGAACCAACTGATTCATATTGATGAACTGACTGGCTCGGCTCAGCTCACCAAACAACTGTCTGGGTGAGAAAGACAATCATCTCTCATGTGCAAGATTGCTTGGTTAGGTTGGGGAAGGTTCTAGATACTTTCCAGAATTTGTTTGGATTGCATAATTCTTGTTGTGCAAGAAAAATCGATGTTTAACATTGATTAGAAGTGAATTGCCAATTCCATGTGGAAACACAAAACTGTTGAAGCACGAGATGACCATCTTGCATAGAGAAACGACCGTCTTGTACACGAGATGACCATTTTGCAGTGCTAGACGCCCGTCTCACAGTCCACAGATTCCAGAACAGTCATGTTTCCAGACCCTTCTACTCTCACATCAATTGAGAACCGTGACCCTAACCTCTATTATAAATAGAGGGGTACCGGGGGCCTCCCAACACACACAATTGGGATCAATGGACATGATAATTTTTGTCCTCTTTGGTTGTGGTAACCGTGAGAGCCCAAGCAAGTCCTACCCGGCTAGGGAGGGATATTGAGGGAGGAACAAATGAAATCAGATGTTGTGGGAGAGCATGTCGGTGACTAGTACACTGACAGAAGGGGAAAACTCTTTGCCGTTGGCTTTGGAAGCACAAAGTGGAGTTCTTGGTTGTCCGTGTAGACTACTCTAGAGGAAGGAGTCCTTTGGCTTCTACTAGTAGAATGATGTCAGGCTGTAGTTTGTGGTAAGTCCATAGGAGGTGCTGCAGGAGCTGTTCGAGTCAACCATCTATCGTGAAGACCAGGAGCTGAATAGACACCATACAAATAGTAATTGCAGGGTGATGTCATTGGACTTACTCCAGGACCATGTATAACCTTGCAACCCTTCCTTCCTAGATACATTATTGTAGATGAGATTCTGTTGGTTTCTGGGAAACAGACAAATAATTTTTTGTTTCCACTACCTATATCTGCGTTCGATTTCCCAACATATACCATAAATGATTTGATTAATGCATATAAAGGAAATATTCGAATTCATTTTGTTTCACTCAGTGATGAGGTAATGTGGAAATATTATGAATGTATAAAGAATGACAATACTCAATGACATATGTCTTCAAGTACATAACTTGGAAGGATGAGATCATTCAAATGCTAAGAGTATGTACATTCTTATTATGTTCCTAGTCGGTTGTTACTGTGGAAGGTAGATAGACACCAGTAACACATAAGACTAGTGTGTGGGTTGGTTGATGACAAAATCTCATTAGTCATGATATGGCAATATCAAACCAAACACACAAATACTTGTGATGGAACAATGTATCAGACAGACCCACCTTGAGAGTGACACATGGTTATGGCGGTCATACTCATATCTCATAGTGAATGTGGTGATTGTGATTCTTGGACCTGAAATCACTACACTTGTCATATGTCATTGGGTACGCTTTGACATAATCAAACACAATCCTTAAACACGGGTTGTTATAAAAGGTGATTATTGGGTGACTTTGACACATGGAGATAGAATGTGAGTGATAGATATGGATTCGTCCATCCTACTGGAGTATGACGTCCTGGCCACTTGATAAGATAGATTGGAAAACACATGCACATTCACGTGTGAATCAATATATGATATTGAGGTCACATTATCTGAGACAGTCTGCTCTTGGTTCAAGAAACATCAGATGAGCATTCAGAGGATGACGAGTCCATGCCTCGAGTTCACTCTGGATATCAATGACAAAGGAATTATATGATCACTGCAACACCTTACATAGATTGTAGGTTGAAGTTGTTCTCCAACTTTTCATTCACTTGGGAAGAACTAATGTGCAACTAGGCACCACTCTTTTCTTGTGATGTCATAATCTAGTTATGGACATTCACTGCCACCATGATATGGGCCTATAGGGTCACACACAAAGGAAGCCATATGGAAGAGGAGTTTATCTTGAATGATGATTGGGTTGATTACTAAAGTGTTTAAGTATTCAATTCACACAACAAATCAACTAATTGACTGACTAGTCTTCCAAATGACCATCTCATAGAGTGATAAGACCGTTTGGGTAGCCAGACGGGCATCTGAAGTGTTGAGACGACCATTTGAGTCATTAGGCTGATCAAAGTTTGACTTGACTAAGTTATATCGTTGAACCGACCGATTCAATGTGATTGAACCGACATGCTCATCTCAGACTCACCAGAAGGCCATCTGGGTGAGTGAGATGGGTGTCTCACCTAGGTGAGACAGCTTGGTAGGGCCAAACGAAGGTTCTGGATGTTTCCCAAACTGGTTTTGATTGCACATTACTTGGGGTGCAAGGAACTAATATGTGATATTAATTGGAATTGAAATTACCAAATTCATGTGCAATTGGGAAACTGCCAGACGCTTGTCTGGAAGTCTGAGATGACTGCCTCGTGTGACCAGATGACCGTATGGGTCACTAGATGACCATCTCATGGTTCATAGGCTGCAAATATTCAAGATCTTTAGGTCCCTTCCACTCCTGCACAATCCCGTACAGAATGTGAACCCTGACCCAAACCCCGCTTATAAAAAAAGGGATACTGGGGGCTTCCCAGAACACAACACAAACAAGTGAGAATTAGTTCATATGACAACTATTGTCCTCTCTGGTTGTGGTAACTGAGAGCGCCCAAACAAGTCCTACCGGATAAGAGAGGGATAGATACGGGAGAGAACAACTGAGAACCACTATTGTGGGAGAACAAGTTGGTTACTAGTTTACCAATGGGAGGGATAACTCCTTCTTGCCTGTTCTCAGTGAACAACATGAGTTCTACTTGATCCGTGTGGACTACTCTAGAGGCATGAGTCCTTTAGATGCTGCTCAGAGAGAAAAGTCATCCTACAGTCTGTGGCGAGACCACAAGAGCGCTGCAGATGCTGATCGAGTTTGTTGTTCCTGTTGAAGACCAAAATCTACACAACCACCATTTAAGGGCAACTAGTTCACAGTTGCATTGAAGTGAGTTTTTGTCACTGAACTTGCTCCAAGACTAGGTATAACTCCTAAAGAATCCTTCCTATTTCATAGTAGTTGACGCGATCTTGCTGTTATGGGAATACATATAGATAATTTTTTTTATTTCTGCTGATATACTTTGTGCCCGTATTTCCCAACATTGGTATCAGAGCCACATCAATTTACTATCTTTTAGGATAATCGATATGATAGGATTTTTGGTTTAATAGTTTATTTATTGCATACAATGCAGATATTTAAACAGTCCTATATGCGTATTCGATCAAAGACAACATAATCCCAAACTAATATATATATATATACATATATATATATATATATATATATATATATATATATATATATATATATATATATATATATATATATATATATATATATATATATATAAGGTCCATCTCTAATACATGTGCGGGTAGCTACCCGCCCCCTATTTTGGTTACTTTTTTTTGAGTTTCTTACTTTTTTCATGTAGAGTGTTACTTTACCTTGCAAACTGTAAAGTTTCATGCATAGATAGGTAGGTTTGCAACAGTAGATTCAAAAACACGGTTATATACATATCTGCTATGTATTTTTCACGGATGTGATTTTTTAGTTGCATAGTTACTTTTTTTTTTATCAAAATAGTTAATTTTTTGATATCAAGATTACTTTTCTAACCAGAAGAGTTACTTTTTTAGCTGTTGGGTAGCGAACTCCAGGTTACTTGTGCGGGTATTAAATGAACGCCCATATATATATATATATATATATATATATATATATATATATATATATATATATATATATATATATATATATATATATATATATATATATATATATATATATATATAATTTACACGCGCACCCTAAAAGCGGTTTTGATGGTGGATGTGTAGTGTGGTTATGGCCTAAACCCTATATCTTTGTGTTTTTGTATGGTTTGGTTTCTCTTATTTATATCGATCTACGTATTGAGCCTCTACCTCTCTCTTCCCAATGTAAAGTTCATTTTTTCCTACCTTTTCTTCCTTCAAATGTAACTTGAGGTTTCTCTTTACAATGTAATGAAGTAGCAATAGGATAGTTTTCTTTATCTTTCAACAACGAGGAAGATGATCATCATTGAATGAGGCGACCGATTCGTGAGAGGGACAAGCCGACCATATGGAGGATCATGGAGAACAGAATGATGGAGTTGGATGACCACCTGGTATACCCAGCCGATCATTTAGAAGGAGTCCAAACATCATTTGGACTGGAGTCCCGACAACCATCCATGATGACCAATTGACCGGCCAAGAGGCAAGACGAAAGGTTCAAGGGTTGAACCGATCTACCCAGATTGGTAAGCAAGGTCTACTCTAATAGTAGGTTCATACATATGATGTGATGATTGACCTTGGTGGTAGTAATTCCTTGTGGCTCCAAGGTATTACAAGTAGATATGGACAAAACCATCACCTTTTGTTTTATATTGCATGTTTACGTTGTGGATATAGAATATGTATGATACATACTATATATGTGGTGATTGGATACAATATGTATATATATATGTATATATATATATATATATATAACCTCTCAATCAAACATATTAAGTCTAAGATGCTTTTCAATAGAAATACACATGAAAAGTTTTTTCGACTAAGTGTAGGTTACGCCAAATCTTGTTGCACCATCTAACTCATGGAAGTGTGATGGTAATAATGCAGGTTCCACCTCCGCGGGGTGCATTATTATCATATTGACTATTGGGCCAGGATTAACTAGTGATTATCAGAGCTTGTGGGCCCAAAAGCATATAGATTATTATGGCAAGGAGTTACACATATTATCTATCAAGAATTACATATGATGCAATTGGAAAAAGTTACCTACCTTGATGATTAACTATGTTTTACGGTGTTGGTCAAGCCATAGTTAAATTATCTTGGATCTTGTTCATTAGAAAATTGATTTGCTACAATTTTCCAAATTAATACTTGAGGGTTGTCAATTTGATTAAAATAATGAGAACAATAACTAATTAAAGACCTAAATATTATCATCCAAATTTAATCAAATCAAATCAAATAAAAAATGAGTGTTGACAAAATTGCAAATTATTTTGTAGAAATAAATGACAACAAACAAAAATCACTTTTCTCTATGATCGGTCCTTGAGAAGGAAAAACTTAATGGGGATAACTTCCATGACTAGTTTATGACGCTGAGAATTATTGTCATACAAGAGTGAAAGATCTATATCCTTGAAATGCCATAACTAGAGGAACCACCTCAGAATTCTCTAAGGGCTAATAGGGATGCTTACATGAAGCACACTGAAGATGTCGTGGATGTCAAATGTTTGATGCTATGCTCCATGAACTATGAGTTGCAGAGGCAACATGAGAATATGGGTGTGATTGAGATGGTCACACATATTAAGAACATGTACCATGATCATGCAAGACAAGAGAGATATGATGTCTCCAAGGTGTTGTCCAAGTGCAACATGGCAGAAGGAGATCCAGTAGGTCTTCATGTGCTCAAGCTAATTGGGTATGTGGAGAACCTTGCTAGACTAAGATTCCCCTTTGGTCAAGAGTTGGCCACTGACGTGATTCTGTAGTCCCTGCTAGAGTCATATAGTCAGTTTGTCATGAACTACAACATGAATGACTTTGACAAACCGTTGACAGAGTTGTTGGGCATGTTGAGAACAGCTTAGACACAAATGAAGAAAGATAATCCCAAGTCTGTGACGATGATCAACAAGACAAAGGGGAAGTCTAAAGGTAGGGGTAAATCTAAGAAAGGTTCTAAAGCTGCCCATAAGTCTAAATTTTCATATCTCAAAGCAAAGGGTGGAGTGAAGAAAACAAGAGGCGATTTTCACCATTGTCACCATCGTGGACATTGGAAAAGTAATTGTCCACTCTGATTAGAGGAACTAAAGAAGAATAAGGAAGACATTGAGGCCTCCACTTCAGGTATAAAATGTTATAAGATAAATTTGATTACTTCTTAAAATTTGGTATGTGATACCAAATAGATATCTGACATACTTGATGTGCAAGATCTGATAAGACGTAATGCCTTCATGGAAAAGATGGACAAGGCATATCATGTATTGCAGAAGGTTGGTCTACATTTAAATTCATCTTAGCCCAATGGGCATGTAATAGAGTTAGTAGAACTACTATTTCATTATGCCATCAAATGGAACCATTTACTTTAAAACATCTCATGTGACAAGGATGATATATCAATAAAGCAAGAGATTATTGTTTCTGTTTTAAAAGATATGATCCGCACGAGAATGCCCAAGAATCTAAGTAGTATTTGTATGAAATTTTTTGAGATGAATTCTTATAAAGTTATATACCAAAGGATTATAATTGATAACTCAAGATTATCTTTAGAAATAGTCATCTTGGGCGTACATATAAGAAATGCATGTCTAGAATACATATTGATGTTAATCTAGATTCCCTTGGTTATTGAACCTAATGAAACATGCAGAATCTTATTTACGCACAATGTGACATAACATCCTTCACTAAATGTAGTGGAAGGATAAGCTTTCAGTTAGAACTCATACATGTGATGCATGAAGATCTTATGGAATGATTGCAATAGACAATTACTTGTACCTCATATTCATTTACTGGTAAAATGATGATATATACTCAGTAAAATGGAAATATCTTGAAATGTTCAAGGATGTTATAAATGAAGTATAAATTTGATGAAAGTATTAAGAAAATTTGATGAGATAAAATGTTGAAATACTTTGCATCAATATCTTGAGAACCTTCAAAAAAGAATTGTGATGATGTACCACAAGTCAAATCCATCTGAACATGATGATGCATTAGAATGAAGGAATTATACCATGATGAGTCATGATATAATTATCAATTAATCTAGTCTTCTAGCATCCTCACTAATATAAAGCTATCACTAAAAAATGTACCATATGAATGGTTTATGAGACATCATATATGATATGAATTGAGAATGTCCCAACATGTCTAAAGGATTTAAGCCTACATTAAGAAAGAAGTTTATTGAAAAGGTTTATCCACAAGCCTTCATTATTGAATGCTACTATTAATTCTAATTCAATAAAAAAATGTTTGTTGATTGGATAACTGAGTTCCTAAAGAATCAGTGGGAGTAAAAGTAAAACTCAAAATGTTTGAGGTCAACAAAGAGGTACAGTGAGAACTAAGAGAATCACAAGATGTTGTTGAATCTCAAGTTTGTAAAAAAATAAAATAGTTCTACTAGGACACATCTGAGATTGGAGGATTGTGAATCCAACAATTCAGATTGGTTGGTCATAATAGGATGAGACAACCAGTCAACTAGATGCCATTTATGAGTAATAAGGAATCCATGTAAGATAACAAGGCATGACCTTGATAGAGCCACTTTAGAAGGGTAATACATATAGGTTGCAATAGGGTCTTGTGGAAAGGACCTACATGAATAACATAAAAGGAAAATTTGGTTGAAAATATTTTCAAATTAATTCAATTTGTTGAACATGATAGAAATTCCTTTACCAATTGTCATGCTTGTTGTTGTAGTTACAATAGATTAAGAGATTTATCATATGAAGATAGAAACTAGATTCCTTAAGGGAATACTTTAGAGGGTGTGTACATCACACAACCTAAAAGGTTTCACAACTTCAAGAATGTAAATATAGTCTATAAATCACAAGGTTCAATCAGGGATTGGAACATGCATCTCAGAGATGGGATCTTTTGATTTGATAAGATAATAAAAGATTTTGACTTGAATCAAGATAAAAGATGAAATATGTGATTATAAATGATTTAGTGGGAGAATATATAGATATTCCACATGTGATGAGGAATAACATCTCAATATTATGAATATTGAGATCTAGCATGAAAACCCCTTCAACAATGAAGGATAAGATGAAACATCTTATAAGATAAGGAGAAAGACCCATGAGATAGCTCTTGAATGTGTCACAATAGAAGTTTGAGCATTTACAATAGAAATGTGTTGAAAGAGTTCAACACTGGAAGGATTTAGTTAGAGAGAATCTGGATTAGTCTCTCATGAACTAGAAGTTCCAATTCTGGGGAAGAATGGAATTTCCATGGTTAAGATATGATAGGCTGGAATAGTGGATCTATCATGAATACTATAAATGTACTCTTCCCATATAATCTTATATGTATGGACATGACAAGATGATACTAAAATCCAATAAGGGTTATTGGTATATCATTAAAGACATCAATTATTACTTGTGAGGTACTTAAGGATAGATTTCTAGTCAATAAGGATAACAATGAAAGGAAGAGTTGGATGTAAAGGGTTGCATCAATGCAAGCTTCCATAATGAAAAAGTGTTCACACTAAAATATTTTAAAAGGAGAAATGTTGTTAGTTGGAAAGGTTCAGAACTAATAGCCATTAATTCTATTCTACAATAGAAGTCAAGAATACTTGTGTTGCAAACAAAGTGATACTATTGTAGGGTTTATTGGGGAGGCAGAGAAGGCAGCGGAAATAAAACATTTCTCCTCCCCAAACCCAGAATAAAGGAATCACGTCAACTTCTATACAGTAGGAAGGATGGTTTGTAGAGATATACCTTATCCCGAGGCTTGCTCGACGACATTACCTCGTGGCTTGTACGGTCTTCACCTCTGATCTTGGATGGTGTCTGTGCAACTCCTGGTCACCGAGACTGTCGGGATTGACAACTGTCCTCCGAGTGGCAGAAGTCTCCTGCCTCTGAAGTAGTCCACACAGACTGCCTGGAACTCCGATCGCCTTGTCGCACCAGGCATGAGAAGGAGTCGTATCCTCCTTTCGGCGTACTAGTCACCAACACACTCTCCTGTCACCAGTTGCTTTTTTGCAGTTATCTTTCCCTCACTGTGCCTCCCTAACCGGGTAGCACTTGCTCGGGCTCTCCTGGTTACCACAACAAGAGAGAACGACAACTTTGTAGAGCAAGTGGTGTTCTGAGTTGTACTTGAGAAGCCCCCAGTACCCCTATATATATAGGAGGGTCATGGGATAGGGTTCTCTACCCCGGGCAATGCGGGATTAAAGCATGAGTAGACAGATTTGAGATTTTCCACAAAAACAACCAACTGTGCCAGCTGGACCGATCGTTTCAAGCATGAACCGATCGGTTGGGGACCTGAGCCGATCGGTTCACACCTGAACTAGTCGGTTGGGGCACCTGACCCGACCGGTTCAAGCATGAGCTGATCGGTTCGTGGTCCTGGTCCAACTCGAATTGACTTTCCATGTTTGTTTCCAACTAATCAAATATTAGTCCTTGTCCAAATCAAATTTATACAGTGAAACAAATATGTATTTGCAAAAAGAGTCTTCTGACTATCCAAACGATCTCGGTTAGTCACATGAATCGACCGGTTCAACAATTGAGCTGATCATTTCATTGACACATGAGACAATCGACTCACCACTTTGAGCCGATCGGTTCACCAACCCGAGCTGATCAGTTCAACCCTGTGAGCCAATCGGTTGGGGTAGTAGACTGTGCAAATTAGTCAATTGCAGTTCCAATCAATCCGATACTCTTAATCATCTGGTCCAACACCTTGAACACTATGATTTTGAGCTATCAATCAACTAAGTGTTTAATTGAACTACTAAACTCCTTTAGTAATCAATCTAAACATTATTTGTGGATAAAATCCTCTTCTAGGTTAAATCCTATGTGTGTGACCCTGCATGCCCATTTCCCGTTGGTAGTGAAAGTCCATAACACTTATGACTTCACAAGAAAAGAGTGGTGCCTAGTCGCACATCAGTGCTACCCAAGTGAAATAGAAAGTTGGAGAACAATTTTCAATCCTATAATCTGTGAATGGTGTTACAACGAATGTATAATTCCTTTGTCTCTGATATCCCGAATAAACTCAAGGCATGGAATAGTCATCCCGTCAACATTCATTCACTTTCTTGATCTCAGAGTAGATTGGAGGAGATATGTATGACATCAATATCACATACTAACTCACACATGTGTGTGCACACCTATCTCAATCCTACTCATCAAGTGGCCATGGATATCAAACTCCCTCGGGAGGGACAAATCCCATATCTATCACTCACCCCTCAAAAGCCCCATGTGTCAAAGCCACCCAATCATTACCTTTATAACCCATGTTTCAGGACTATGTTTGATGATGTCAAAGTGTACCCCATGACATGTGTTGAGTGTAGTGATTTTAGGTCAAAGAATCACACTCACCACCATCACTGTGAGAACTGAATGTGACTACCATGTCATGGTTCCATGTGTCAAACTCACGGTGGGCCTGTTCGGTACACTTGTTCTCTAACAAGTACCTATGTGTTTGGTTTGATATCTCCATATCATGACTAATGAGATTCTATCATCAACCAACACCACAATCTAGTCTTGTGTGTCATTGTTGTCTACCTTCCACAATGACATCCGACTAGGGACATAATAAGAATGTACAAACTCTTAGCATACCTATGATCTCATCGTTCATGTCCACAACCTGAAAGCATATGTCATTGAGTACTATCATTCTCTAGACATTCAATCTGTTCTATCATTATCTCATATGACTGAACCAGAAAGAATTGGAAGCTTGCCTTTGATGTTTATTAAATCAATCTTAATGTATCCCACCAATCATCCCATGATTGGCTCTCAGGGCATACATACCAATAGACTCCCACTTGCACTGTGATCCAATCACCCTTGCATCATATTCTTAGTGATCTTCAAACATCTCCCACATGTTACTGTGCTCTAGTGCTAACATAGTGAGTTATGGCAACACCTTGCCAAAGTCAGTATTAACTGCATGTCTCTCATCTCTTCACTATACGTCACATGTATGAGATGGAGTTGCTGTAATATGTGATCTAGTATTCCTTGCTAACCTTTAGCCACATTGCATGACCAAGCAATCCTAACTTGTCATCAATGACCGGAATATCTATAAGTTCATCTCTATGAACTTCCAGATCCATATAGTATCCACTAATGTTCTCTAACACACGGATACTCGACTTTTCCTTTTAAATAGATTTATTGGAACACTTCCATTTATCAACAAGCATTCACTTTTATATATCCCATATATATATTTTGCGATTAATTTTCTGTCCTTTTCGGAAGTTCACACCTGTGTAAATCTTTACAGTGAACCCTTCCTTATTTCCATAGAACTAGTACTTCTCAAGTACTTATCAAGTTCTTATGGTATTCCAGTAACCCTTACTGGAACTAGACAGACATCCACTCGTCATGTCCCACATACGAGTTATCAGGATGAGCACATCATATTGTCATGTCCTACATACAAGATGCATTTTATTCTTGCTATGTCCATACATGCAAGATAATGGGATGATTATATGCATGATCGATCCATATATATTCTTATTGTTCCCATTCTTCATAAGAATTGGACACTTGGCCTTGGGATACTAACTCCATGTAACATGGATAAGTTTTCTCCCACTGAATCTGTGCACACTAAACCCTTCAGTATAGATTGCCAATGTATGCTTTCTCTTTTCAGGTTAAGAGGTTTTCGAGAACTATCTCTATAGATCTCTATTCCTATCACATAGGAAACATCTCTATCTTTCCTAAAGATAGTTTCCACAAAGGATTCCATTCTAGAACATCTCATTCCTCATCGACATGTGGAATACAAATACGCTCCCACTAAATCATAGATCCCTTCTTTATCTTTGTCATATCAGTCAATCCCTTTGACTATATTATCAAAGTAAAGATCCAACTCTGAGTTGCTTGTACTCAATCAATCACATTGATCAGTCCATTGTAACTTATAGGCTTCATTTGCATTAATGGATTCATAAACCTTATAGGTTGTGTCACATACACATCCTTATTTTATTCCTTATAGGAATGCAGTTTTAATATCCATATGCCAAATCTCTTAGCCATTAAGTTGCAATCAACAAGCATCATCCTTCTCAAAATGTTATCCATGTGTCTTAACGCTTAAGACTCATTTGCACTTATGGATTTCATCCCAATGGGTGCTACCACCAAGGTCATACCTTACGGTTCACATGGAAGTCATTTAGGTTGTAAAGTTCATAAACCATAACTCAAAATCTAGTTCCTCATATTCATCTAGATAGTTGACTCATCACATGACCTACTCATCACATAGATAATCGAGGTGTATCTGTCAAGGATATAAGAACTCACAACCCTTTGTGATTCTTAATGTCCTTTATTAGTTTAGGGTATTTTTTTCACTTAAGAAGAAATTAGTTATTTGATAATCATCCTCTAACTCCTTAAAGTATGACTCCTTGTTGATTTAGACATCACCATGCCTTAATCATGAGTTCACTATGATACACAATCATAATCACTCATAAGGATCTCAAACATTTGGTCCAAGTATTTCGTTCATTGATCTTATCAAGAATTAACACTTTACCAAATTCGTACTTCATCTATGATATTATTGAACACTTCAAGATATTCATATTGGTATTTCTCTAAACACTATTTGAAGCACTAGCATTAACTCTAATAGGTATGTAAATACATCACATGTATTATACGTAATAGGATAATCATTCTCCCACTACCACTAGTGAAGATTGATTAATCATGTCTAAGAGATTCATGTCTCTTATTGGTTCTCTAACCAAAAGAGTCTAGACTTATCCATCATATGGAAACTAGAAATGAATTTCTCATGATTTACGTTAATTTGATTGTTTGAGTTATCAATAACTTTTAGGTATCATTTTATCTTATGCATACCAAGTACCACAAGATAAACAAGGCATTGCCACAAAGATTGAAACATCGCCTTTATTAATTTCCATCATTGTCATACAATACGCAAGAAAATTAAGGTGTTTCTATCCATTGACAAATATGAAATAGAAGTTCATAACTCTATTACATGCCTTCAAGGCTGAAAATAAACTAAAGTACTCCTATCTATGGCGACAACACTTGCCCCATTTATTGGGCACTTTACACTTTATATCTTGGTATCATATACCTCAAAAGTGTTATAAGTTTATTTCATGACACCTTCAGGTGGAGACGTCTGTCGCCTCCTTCTTCTTTAGTTCTTCCAGATAGAGTGGACAATTCCTTTTCTAATGTCCTGGCTTTTGACAATGGTGGCAATTGCCTCTCTTGGTCATGTCTCCCTTGGCCTTGAGAGTTGAAGACGACTTGGGTTGCTGGCTAGCATCAGAACCTTTCTTAGCCTTTCCCCTACTCTTGCGCTTGGACTTGCCTTTCTTGTTGCTGATCATCATCATAGATTTAGGCTTGTCCTTCTTCATCTGTGCCTCAGCTATCCTCAACATGCCCAACAACTCTATCAATTGCCTGTCAAAGTTGTTCATGGTGTAGTTCATCACAAACTGACTGTATGATTCTGGCAATGATTGCAGTATCACGTCAATAGCCAACTCTTGGCTTAGGGGAAGTCCCAGTCTTGTCAGGTTCTCCACATACCCAATCATTTTGAGCGTGTGTGGATCAACTGGATCTCCTTCTGTCATGATACACTTCAACAACGCCCTGGAGACATCATATCTCTCTTGCCGTGCTTGATCTTCATACATGTTCTTGAGATGTTGAATCATCTCAATGACACCCATGTTCTCATGTTGTCTCTGCAACTCATGGTTCATGGAGCACAACATCAAGCACTTTGCATCAATGACATCTTTAGAATGCTTCTTATAAGCATCCCTTTCTGCCTTTGGTGCGGTAGGAGCAGGTTCCTCTGGAGCTAGAGTATCCAGGGCATAGAGCTTTCACTCTTGAGTGAGAACAATTCCCAATGTCCTAAACCAGTTGTGGAAGTTAGTCCCATTCATCTTGTCCTTTTCAAGGACCGATCGCAATGAAAAGTGATTGTTGTTTGTTGTCATTTGTACTACAAAAGGAAATATATGCAATTTAGTACAAAACTCAATTTTGACTTATTTGATTGATTTGAAAGGTTGACAATATAATTAGGACTTTAATTAATTATCGCTCCCACTATTGTTTTTCAAATTGATAGCCCTCACCATCAATTTGGAAGATTGCAGTGTACACTCTTCTAGCGGGTCAAGATCCTGAAATCCTCTGAGTCATGGACCAGCTAGGGTTGTCACCCACAACTTAGATCTTCTAGGTAGGCAACTTTTGCCAATTGCATCATATGCAACTCTTGAAAGATGTCATATGAAACTCCTTGCCATGATCAACTCCATGCCTCAAGGTGCTAGATCCTATCTAGGTCACCTTGTTAAGTCTGACCCAAAGCCAACATGATGAATATGCACCCTTCTAGGGTAGACCCACATATCCATCCTTCATGCTTCCATAAGTTAGACGGTGCACCATCTAGGGTGTGCCCACTCTTGGCCGATAAAGCTTTTCACATGTTTCACATTTGGAAGGCATCTAAAACTTTAGTATTTAATGAGGGATTTGGTTTTATAGGTACATATACATATCCAATCACCACAATACATAGTATGTATCATATACATGCTATATCCAACAGAAAACATGCGAAATGATAAAAGCGATGATTATGGCCATCCTAATGTGATTCCTCGAGCCAAGAGGAATCACGATCGTCTAGGTCTACATCACATGCAACCTGTACAAGATGAACTCTACACTTTGCCATTCTGGGTTTGATCAACTCATCTCCATGATTGATCATCTTGCCATCAGGCCGGTCGTTTGGGTGCCACCATCCGATTGTTTGGCTCCTCCAACCGATTGGTTCACTGGTCGTCGTGCATGTCCTCAGGTCACCACCCTCTCATCTCACTCCTTGAACTGGTCATCTAGAATGCCAACCGATCGATTCATGCCTTGAATTGAGCATCTCAGTCATCGTCAGGTTGTCTGCCATTCTTTGACATAACATGAAATAAAAGTTCTATCCTATTTACATTTGAATTGAGAAACCCCGAGTTACATTCGGGGGGAGCAAAGGTAGGAAAAAAATCTCGAGTTATCTCGAGTTACATCAGGAATAAGAGATAGGGAATTGGTACGTAGACCGAGATGCAAGCAACCACATTCAACCAAGCACACATACATAGGGTTTATTGACCATAACCACACTATACATCCACCACAAAATGCATTTAAGGGCGACGTGTATCGAGCGCATTTATATTACATATCATATATGTATATTGGGGTTTGTGGATTTAGGATTGGATATGCATAAAGCCAATTTTATTCGCATCGTATGCAATAAATAAAGGCGATAAACCAAAATCGATCATATCGATAATCCTAAAGTATATAGCAGTTGATGTGGCTCTGATACCACTATAGGGTTTATTGGGGAGGTAGAGAAGGCAGTAGAATTTTTTTTCTCCTCCCCAAACCCAGAATAAAGGAATCGCGTTAACGTCTATACAATAGGAAGGATGGTTTGTAGAGATATACCTTGTCCCGAGGCTTGCTCGACGACGTTACCTCGTGGCTTGCACGGTCTTCACCTTCGGTCTTGGACGGTGTCTGTGTAGCTTGTGGTCACCGGGACTGTCGGGATTGACAACTGTCTTCTGAGCGGCATAAGTCTCCCGCCTCTGAAGTAGTCCACACAGACTGCCTGGAACTTCGATCGCCTTGTCACACAAGGCACCAGAAGGAGTCGTATCCTCCTGTCGACATACTAGTTACCGACATACTCTCCTGCCACCAATCACTTTTCTACAATTGTCTTTCCCTCGCTGTGCCTCCCTAATCAGGTAGCACTTGCTCGGGCTCTCCTTGTTACCACAACCAGAGAGAACGAAAACTTTGCAGAGCAACTGGTGTTCTGAGTTGTATTTGAGATGCCCCCAGTACCCCTATATATAGGAGGGTCATGAGATAGGGTTCTCTACCTCGGGCAATGCGTGATTAAAGCAAGAGTAAAAGGATTCGAGATTTTCCACAAAAACAACCAACTGCGCCAGCTGAACCGATCATTTCAAGCATGAACTGATCGGTTGGGGACCTGAGCCGATCGGTTCACACTTGAACCGGTCAGTTGGGGCACCTGAGCCAATCTGTTCAAGCATGAGCCGATTAGTTCGTGGTCCTGGTCCAACTCGAATTGACTTTGTCCAACTAATCAAATATTAGTCCTTCTCCAAATCAAATTTGTACAAGTGAAACAAATATGTATTTGCAAAAAGAGTCTTTTGACTTTCCAAAAGATCTCAGTTGGTCACATGAATCGACCGGTTCAACAATTGAGCCAACCGTTTCATTGACACATGAGCCGATCGACTCACCACTTTGAGCCGATCGGTTCACCAACCTGAGACGATCCGTTCAACCCTGTGAGCCGATCAGTTGGGGCAGTAGACTGTGAAAATCAGTCAATTGCAGTTCCAATCAATCTGATACTCTTAATCATCTGGTCCAACACCTTGAACACTATGATTTTGAGCTATCAATCAACTGAGTGTTTAATTGAACTACTAAACTCCTTTAGTAATCAATCTAAACATTGTTTGTGGAAAACTCCTCTTCTAGGTTAAATCCTATGTGTGTGACCCTGCAAGCCCATTTCACATTGGCAGTAAAAGTCCATAACACTTATGACTTCACAAGCAAAGGGCGGTGCCTAGTCATACATCAGTGCTACCCAAGTGAAATAGAAAGTTGGAGAACAACTTTCAATCCTATATCTGTGAATGGTGTTATAGTGAATGTATAATTCCTTTGTCTCTGATATCCCGAATGAACTCAAGGCATGGAATAGTCATCCTGTCAATGTTCATTCACTTTCTTGATCTCAGAGTATATTGGAGGAGATATGTATGACATCAATATCACATACTGACTCACACATGCATGCACACGCCTATCTCAATCCTACTCATCAAGTGGACATGGATATCAAACTCCCTCAGGAGGGACAAATCCCATATCTATCCCTCACCCCTCAAAAGGCCCATGTGTCAAAGCCACCCAATCATCACCTTTATAACAACCCATGTTTCAGGACTGCGTTTGATGATGTCAAAGTGTACCCAATGACAGGTGTTGAGTGTAGTGATTTCAGGTCAAAGAATCACACTCACCACCATCACTATGAGAACTGAATGTGACTACCTTGTCATGGTTCCATGTGTCAAACTCACGGTGGGTCTGTCCAGTACACTTGTTCTCTAACAAGTACCTATGTGTTTGGTTTGATATCTCCATATCATGATTAACGAGATTCTGTCATCAACCAACACCACAATATAGTCTTGTGTGTCATTGTTGTCTATCTACCTTCCACACTGACATCCGACTAGGGACATAATAAGAATGTACAAACTCTTAGCATCTGTATGATCTCATCATTTAGGTCCTCAACCTGAAAGCATATGTCATTGAGTACTGTCATTCTCTAGACATTCAATCTGTTCTATCATTATCTCATATGACTAAACCAGAAAGAATTGGAAGCTTGCCTTTGATGTTTATCAAATCAATCTTAATGTATCCCACCAATCATCCCATGATTGACTCTCAGGGCATACATACCAACAATTGTATGAATCTAAAAGGTTTATATGATGAACTTATAGATGTTCCAACCATTGGTGACTCAATAGTGATACAGTGACAACAATGGAGATACTTGTTAGGCAAAGAAAATTAGATACCAAATTACGGTGGTTTCATCTTAGATCAAAGAGAAAAGAAACATGAAATATATCAATTGAATAACAAAGTGTTTCTAGCCCGTTGGATAAAGCACTTGCTCATAAGAAACATGGTGGACATGTTTGGATCACTAAGAATGAGATTCATGGGTGATTGGCTCTAGTGCAAGTGGGAGTATGTTGCTAAGGTAATGCCCTGAGAGCCAATCATATGATGATTTACATACATATAAAGGCAAGCTTCCAATTCATTTTATTTCACTCAACTACAAGATAATGAGAAAATATTATGAATGTCTAAACAATGACAATACTCAATGACGTATGTCTTCAAGTACGTGACTTGGAAGGATTAGATCATACAAATTCTAAGAGTATGTACATTCTTATTATGTCCCTAGTTGGTTGTTACTATGGAAGGTAAATAGACACCAGTAACACATAAGATTAGAGAGTGGGTTGGTTCATGAGAAAATCTCATTTGTCATGATATGGCAATATCAAACCAAACACACAAATACATGTGAGGGAACAATGTATCAGACAGACCAACCTTGAGAGTGATACATGGTTATGGTGGTCATACTCATCTCTCATAGTGCAGGTGGTGATTGTGATTCTTAGACCTAAAATCACTATACTTGTTCCTTGTCATTTGGTATGCTTTGACATCATCAAACACAGTCATAAAATATGGTTGTTATAAAGGTGATTATTGGGTGACTTTGACACATGGGGATAGACTGTGAGTGATAGATATGGGATTTGACCCTCCTACTGGAGTATGATGTCCTGACCACTTGATAAGAGAGACTGAGAAACACATATGTATGCACATGTGAATCAATATATGATATTGAGGTCACATTATCTCAGACAGTCAACTCTTAATTCAAGAAAAATGAGATGAACATTGAGAGGATGACAAGTCCATGCCTCAAGTTCACTATAGATATCAGTGACAAATGAATTATACGATCACTGCAAGATCATGCACAAATTCTAGGTTGAAGTTGTTCTCCAACTTTTCATTCACTTGGGTAGCACTGATGTGCGACTAGGCACCACTTTTTGCTTGTGATATCATAAGCTAGTTATGAACATTCACTGGCAATGTGATATGGGACCTATACAGTCACACATAAAGGAACTCATTTAGAAGAGGAGTTTATCTCGAACGATGATTGGATTGAATACTATAGTGTTTAGGTATTCAATTCACACAACGAATCAACCGATTGGTTGACTTGTCTGCCAGACAACCATCTCACTGAGTGAGATGGATTTTTGGGCAGCTAGACAAGCCTCTCAAGTTTTGAGACAACCGTTTCATTTGTCAGGCTAATCAAAGTTCGAATTGGCTAAGTTCTGCTCTTGAACATGCCGGTTCAATGTGATTGAACATACCAGATCATCTCAGACTCACTAGACGACCGCCTGAGTGAGTGAGACGGGTGTATCGTCTGAGTGAGATGGCTTTGTTGGGCCAAACAATGGTTTTGGATATTTCTCAAATTGGTTTTGATTGCACATTACTTGGGGTGCAAGAAATCAATATGTGATATTAATTGGAATCAAAATTGCCAAATTCATGAGCGATTGGGAAACTACCAAACAACCATCTGGCAATCCAAGATGACTATCTCGTGTGACTAGAAGAGCGTCTTGTGGTTCATAGGTTGTGAAAATTCAAGATCTTCCAGTCCCTTCCACTCCCACACAATCTCATACATACTCAGAACCCTGACCCTAACCCCACCTATAAAAGGAGGGGTACTGGGGGCTTCCCAGAACACAACACAAACAACTAAGAATCAATTCCTCTGATAACTATTATCATCTCTTGTTGTGGTAATCGAGAGATCCTAAGCAAGTCCTACCCGACAAGGGAGGGATAGCTACATGAGAGAACATTTGAGAATCATTGTTGTGGAAGAGCAAGTTGGTGACTAGTACACCAACGAGAGGGACAACTCCTTCTTGTCTATTCTTGGTGAATGACATGAGTTCTAGTTGGTCCATGTGGACTACTCTAGAGGCAGGAGTCCTTTCAATTATGATCGGATAGAAAATTTAGCTTGTAGTCTGTGGCAAGACCACATGAGAGCTGCAGAAGCTGTTCGTGTTTGTTGTTCGTGGTGAAGATCAAGAGTTTCACAACCACTGTCTAAGGGCAACTAGTTTGCAGTTGTATTGAAGTGAGTTTTTGTCTCTAGACTTGCTCCAGGACCAGTTATAACTCTCTAAACTATCCTTCCTATTTCATAGTAGTTGATGCGATCTTGCTGTTATTGGAATATAAATAGATAATCTTTTTTATTTCTGCTTCTATACTTTGTGTTTGTATTTCCCAACACAAACAAGATCATCAACCCCCTATTGTCTCATAACTCTGTCTGGAAGAGTGGAGCAATGAAAAGAGAGACAAAGTCTTCAAATCATTTCTATAAACATGATTTCTCTTCTTCCTATCCTTGTTCTTGCTTCTATGGGAGATATGGAGTTGTACCCTTCTGGTGGGACATGGGGAGTAGACTCATGAGCACGTAACTTGTCTTATCTAACCTTGATTATATTAAGTAAATAAAAGATGTGTCTTCATTCATTTAAAAATGTGAATTATAAACTAATCATTCATTCTTCATGAATGCTACAATCCATAACAATGAGACCCCAAACTTATGTAGTTGAACATCAAATGAAACTCACAAGTTCCCTAATGAGACCCATGATGAATACTTGTTGGATGATTGATCCATGACCTATATACGTTGAGACCCTAGGCCTGCGGGTAGCTTGATCCATGAGATGTGTTTATGAAAGGATTAGATCTGTATGATCCCAATCTATTTATTTGTTAAAAGAAATCAAAATTTCTGAGATAACTATGATGACTTGTGTCTGTGAAACCCATACTTCGCACAATCTCATTAATTGAAATTAATCTTGGATTAATTTCTTTCACTTTTATAATTTTACTTTGTTGTTTTAGTTTTAACTCTCTTAAAAAAATAATTTACTTATGTAAATTTACTTTGTTGTTTAGATTAATCATTAATTTAAAGATTGTTCATCACAACAGGTTTGGATTAATTCTTACAAACACAGTTCCATGGGAATATCTTTCTATACTAAAATAAATTTTCTTGTTTACAAGTGAATTAATAGCTATTAAAAAGTTAACTCTACCGATAATTTCCATACTAAATTTGTTGTGCAAGAGCCGACACATCAAATTTTGGCACCATTGTCAGTGATGACGAAGTTAATTTCGAACCAAATTGCTTTGAACAATTAGGATGTATTCTTTCTAGTTTGTTTTGTAATTTTTTAGTTTTGTTTTATAACTTTTAGTTTTGTTCCATGATTTGATTATAATTTAGATTTTTTAGTTTCGATCTTGGATTTTTGTAAATCATCACTTAGTTAATTTGAAAATAAAACTGTAATGCCATTTTAACTAGTGTGGCTAGTACCACCGAATGTACAAGCAGGAGGTGTGACTCCTTTTATCATGATGTATGGGGGTTCCTTGATATGAATCCACATGATCTAGGCATGCGAAGGCTCTTCCTCGAGCATAATACTAGACCCCCTAATGAGAGATATGATGCAAGTTATAATCCAAAATTTTCTTGAAGCTATTATGAGGAACCATACTATACATATCACTATACTAATGAGGGGGGTTATTACCATTAAGGTTATGGGGGGTACGGTGAAGAACCTTATCATAGAAACCAATATTCACCTTAACAAGAGGATATAAATTCCCTAAATATTATGAAAACTAAGTTGATAGGCCAAATAAAACAAAGTGAGACACTATTAGCTACTGAAGGGACAACTCTTCCTCCTAGTCACACCAGTTGAGGGAAAAGCAGAGAGCTCCCTAGGAAACCTAGAGCAGATAATGATGATTTTCTTGACGTTGAAGATGATGATGATACCATGCTCATATCAACTATGCCAGATTCAGTAGAAATGACACACATGTTGCATCGATCATATGATGAGAACCCGACCTCTCCACTAGAGGCTTTATTGCTATAGTATGAATAGTCACTACAAGAGAGTCATCCTAGTATGGTTACCATACCCAAAGCTTCACCAACCACCCCTATTATAGACATTGATCCAAGTGTTATCAGTAACCAAAAAACTTTGGTTGATCCTGTCCTGGATAATGTACTATCACCCTTTCACGATGAATCCATGAATGTTTTTTGAAGAAAGGCCTTCTAATCAAAACCCTTATATCTACCTCAACCACCCTTTATTCTATATCAGGTTGATTCCGATTAGGTGATTCCACCTCTGTAAGAAGTCTACATGCCTTCACTTTTAGATTGTGATGTGGTTCCTTCTGATCACATCGGGTTGGGCACATGCTTCATGAATGAATCAAAGAAACACTTTGACATAGTGAAAGACCTTAATGCTTCCATTAATCTTAATATTAATGAGGTGATAGATGAGGAGGACACACAACCACATACAAAGTTGGACCAGGTCGATAAGACAATTCTTCCAGTATCGACATCATGTCTACTACATGTAGATTTAGGTGATGAGGAGAAACTTGGGCCGGATCCTCCACCTCATATTGCACTATCAACATTACATGTGGAAAACCCTTCACTTACTACCCTAGCCACAACAAAAGGTAGTCAGCTTGCATCATTCACATTTCAACAGATTTAGAGGTCTCTAGATGGGAACCACTCCTACATTGCACAATTTCTTCTTGCTACCACCCTTTCTCCATGAGTGAAGGAGTTCTTGTGGATCCTATAGGATGGGATGTGGGTGAAAAGCAACGTTATTTCAAGCACCCAGACGACCCCTTTGAGATTCCACAACCACCCAATCACTGGGTACCCCATGAAGCTCCATTGTTCAAGGCTCCAACCCTCATCAACATTCCCTTCAATTGGATATTTTTTGAGCTACCAGGGCTGCCTGGCGATCTTAGAGAAATTCTTCCTTCAATTTTGGATTTAAGATTTCCTCAGAATGAGAAAAACTTTTTGTTTGGGGTGGAGGTGGGTGGTATGTAACCATTCTACCAACTCTATCCTTTTTAGTGAATTTCCATTAGTGAATTTTCTCTTTCTTACTTAGTTTTTGGTCTTTATCCAGTCAACCATTTATGCATGTTAATCAAGATACCCCTTAAGTAAGTGAATTTTCCTACAACATTTCATAAATTGCCCTTGCTAGAAATCATCTGGTCCCCTATGACCTTTAATAGAACTACCTGATAGGAATTAAACATAATGTCCCCCTATTTAAATTTTATAAATAGCTTGTAAAATTTCCTAATTACCCCAAGATACAAAGAGAATTGAACTAATGCCATGATAATCCTATGCAATAAATTCCAAAATACAAGCTGCACAAGTCCAACCTCTACTACATTCATTCATCACCTTCTTACCCCTCCATCCGCCAAAAAAAATCAAAAGCCAAAAATGTGTCGAACTTCATGTTTGGGGTGGCCACCCTTCCCCCTCTGCTTCTTCTTTCACACCCCTCGTTAATTTAATAGGGTGTACCCCCAAGAAAGATGCCAAAGTACACACTAAAAAATGCTATCAATATAGACAAAGAAATAAAAAGATTGATTCAAATAGAGGAGAGACCCCCTTCTTCCATATCCCCATTCACTAAACTTTTCTACCAAGGGGAATCTACACAACCCCAAACTATCAAATCCATGAATCTTGTTCTTGTGCATAACTTGTGAGAATTTACACGAGTACCAAAGACTGAAGAGATAGGGAATGTGTTTTTTTGGGGTCTTAATATGGAAATAGGGCAGAAGAAACTTATAGTAGGGAATTATAAAATTGTGTTTTGTGGTTTCACGAAGTTAGGGTCACTTGTCCATGAAAGGCGGTAAGGATTGAAGTAAATCTATGCAAATGAGGAAGACTAGATGAGCGTATTATTTGGTATTGTTTTTGATTCAATGTTTCTTTAGGACGAGCAATGTTCATGTTTGGGGTATTTATAAATGCATATTTTATCAATTCACTTTGCACCTTTTAGATCATTACATAGAAGCATTTTGTTGATTACTTTATAGTTTTAGAGTTAAATGACTTAGTTTAGATTTTCTCTCTTTAATTGGAATTTTTATTAGAATTGTTTGGGTTTTTGTAGGAAAATTTCCCAATGACTCCAAAGCTCAAAAAGACCCAGGAATTAGAGGCTTCAATTGCACACACAACATCCCAAACTTTCCAATCAATCAACTAACATCCCAGTTGATCAAGTTGTATGCAAGAATTGGACAAGTCCAAAAACTCCAACTGAACGATTGACATTTTAGTCGATTGACTCTCCAAAAAGACTTTGTCAAAGTCGAATCAAGAAATCTCATGATTACATATCAACTAATCGACTAACATTCCATTCAATCGACTCACTAATAAGATTCAGTCAAAATTCAAATAGAGAAGGTTCATTATTACAGACAAAATGACTGATTGATCACCAACCACTCAAGGGACTTGCCCTTTGGGGTCAAAGTAAGCATTTAAGCCAATCAACCGAATGGGCTTCTAGTTGACCGACTAACACACTGAATCTAAAGATTTCCATCTGCCTCTAGGCCCTTCTTTAGGGTTTCCAAGACATTTCCTCTGGTATGAAAGGAGGGGGGAGGCCAAACAAGATCATCAACCCTCCTATCATATCAGAGCTCTATCTGAGAGAATAAAGCAAGAAAGAAGATATGAAGTCTGCAAAATATTGCTAGCAACATGATTTCTATTCTTCCTATCCTTGTTGTTATTTCTTCTATGATAGATATTGAGTAGTCCCCCTATTGCTGGGACATGGGAAGTAACCCCATGATCTCGTAACTTGTCTTAGATAACTTTGATTACATTAAATAAATAAAGTATGTGTCTTCATTCATTTAAAATGTGAATCATGAATTGATCATTTGTTCATGATTTTTACGGTCCATAATGATGAAACCCACAAATTATGGACTAGAACATCAAATGAGACTCACAAGTTCCCTAATGAGACCCAAACAAAAACTAATTGGATGATTGAATCATGACTCGTAGGCACCGAGACCCTGAGTTTGATTTCCCCTAACAACCTAAGGAAATAGATCTACACACTTAGGTTACTACCAAATTAATATTTTTCTTGATTAATTAGATTTATTTTTTTACTTTAAGATTGCATACATCAAGTTACCTATTATAAAAAAAAAGTAACTAAAAGATTAATCAAACCTGTAAAACTCCATAAAATATAAAATGTATTGTCAAACAATTCAATCTGCTAAAATATGTTGGTATACTATAATGGTCCTCAGCTCTAGAAGGCCATGCATTAAGATCAGGGCACCACGGATAATCATCTCAATCATATCACATTAAGCCATGTTAAGGTTTAAGTTTACTCGGTAACATCATAGTCTGCCTGATATACTCACCTCCTCATGAGTAGTAGCAAAACAACACTCAAGTATGCTATCAACATATTGGTTTCAAGATTTAAGCCCAATAAAAGCTAACTTCTACTATAAATGAGCTATTTCTATATGGAAGTCTAATTCTACAATTTTAAGCCACATTATGACTTGAAGAAAGCCTTAAAAATATTGCAGAATAATTATTTAAGATCAAGTGATATCACATACTTCATATCCCACAACATGGGTATAGGAACATATTAAAGATAAGAACATTTATCAACATAGATTGATTCCAAGTACATTGATATTGACTCTACTTGTTCATAAAAAAATTATATATATGATATGTAGATAATACATGCATCCATGTTTGTTTCCCTTTAAATTTTATTTGAATAAATAAAAACATTCCATATTTTAGCATATAAGAGAGTTCCAAATGATTTTAGGATTTGCATGTATCATGAAGGTACTAAATTCATGACATGTTATATAACTCGTCTTACAAACAATGGAAATGAGTCCACTCAAAGATGGTGACTAAAATCCTCAAGATTTGCTCTTCAATTCCAACAAGATACAAACCTCAAGCAAGCTATAGTCTTCCCAAAGATGTGAAATTTCCTCCTTTAATGCTCCCAAAAACCCTAACTCTACAATCTGTAAGCAACTAGGGCAATGGAAAGAAGGAGACGTGTTGTAAGACTAACAAGGTAGAAACCCTAGAAGAAAAAACACCAATAAAATGGTTGGAGGAAGAAGAAGAAGAAGGATCATAAAGATTTTAGAAAGAAAAGAGCTTCACTTATATGGATCTATATCCAGAAGGCATAAGGAGAGACATCAATAATCACAAACAAAGAGAAGAAGAGAAAATAGCAGATCTGTCGAAGATTGATGATGGTAGAAATCACATAAGTTTCATCAATTGAAGATGATTTGCTGTATCTCTGGATTGTCAAGGATGACTCATGCAACTGAGCACAAGGGATTGCATATTTTCCAACATGAAAGTAAGATGAGAGAAGGAAACAATCAAAATTGTAAAGAAATTAGTATTCAAACCTATGGTATCATCATCCTACAACATCACCAGATCTGATCTCCCAACAATAGATAGTGAGATAAAGTCTCATCGATCTCTATCCTCAGTTTGCACACACAAAGATCTCATCAGTTTAGAGGCACAATTTACAGGCACAATAAGTTCATCAGTGAATGTTGGCCAAGCTCTTCATCAGTCAAGAACCACAACATTCTCATCAACCAGTGACAATAGTGAGTCCATTGGTAGTTGTCATTGGCGGATTGTGCATTGTCTCTCATTCGTCCCCCTTATGATGATAAGGCATCAACTAGATACCTTCAAAACCATCGATGAATGATATGTAAAAAGTCATTGATTCATGACATGCAAAACTCCATCGAACTCCACACAACTGATCCTCCAACCGATGAGGGCACAAAAGGTAAACAAGACTAAGTGCCTCCATCGTTCTACAACTGATGGGATGGAAGGATGGTTTCTTAAGAAACCAAGGGTCACCAAATCAAGCTTAAGAAAGAGAGAAAACTCAACATTCTATTTGCAATTTACAAAAAGGACCTCCAAGCATGGATAATTTTTACATAAACCCACACGAAAATGTTATACACCAACTAATTACATATATATAATAAGCATGTAATTAATTCACCCAAGTAATAATAGATAGAAGGTTTTGCCATGAACCCCATGACTGCTTGTTCCACGAATTGGACTATGGTTGGAGGAGTGAGAAGGACAATTTCTCACTTCTCAATAATGGGTTCAAGGTATTCTGGATTTCTCTAAGGTGAAATAGGAGAATTATAACTCAATAGTTTATGCTTATGGCCTATAGATGCTCATAAACTATGCAAGGAGGAAGAAGGGGGTTTCATAAATAGTTATTCCTATGGTTCGAGTTGGGGTTTAAAATGCCCAAGATCCAACTAGGACGACAAGGAGAAACAACAATGGGAATTGGGTACGAGGAGAGAAAGATAAAAGGGAGACACGTTTGGTGGTTATTGTACTCACAACAACAACCTCCTACCTGTTATAGGAGATCAATCACCCTCTATCCTATGTATATTGGATGGTAGACATGCAAATGCACATATATAAAGGATATGGGTTTGCAAAATCTTAGAATGACAACACAAAAAATATTGGTAATCCATCAAGAAGATCAATATTATATTTTCACATGTCACATTATATTGATGCTTTCTCGTATACTTGATTCTTAGAAACTTACCTCATTTAAGTAAGATGAAACATGAAACCTAAGATAACTAAGGCATGAGAAATCTGAATATCATGCTAGATTCCATTACTAATAAATTATAACATTCAATTGAACAACTTGAATCCTTATACTATTATTAATGTTGTTAATCCTAAATATAATTTGGAGAAATATTTTGCATTCCCATCCCTCTAAAGATTGTGTAGGTCCTCAAAAGGCTCTATAAAACTTCCTTAATAAGAAAGCCTACTAGGTATTTCATCGTACCCCTCATTTAAATACCTAAATGAACTAATATACATAAATCTCTTCAATTTGACATTTAATCTTAACACTACATTTCTAATACCTAATGCACCTGTTTTTATTATATAACTAGGTCAAAGGTGATTCAAACCATGATCAAGGAAAATTAAAAAAAGATTAGGTTACTAAATACACCTTAGTTTTTGTATGTTACATGTCACTTTTTGTTGTAAGTTTCCACATCAACCTCACTTGGAGGGAGAGCGCCTTGTTAATGTTTGTTTCCTCATAAACCTTAATTTGAGGGAGGGTTCATTGTTTTTGTAAGTTTCCAAACCAACCTTACTTTCCGGGAGGGTCCCTTGTTATCATGAGTTTCTACATCAACCTCATTGGTAAGGAGGGTCACTTGTTTCAGCCTATATGCATAATGGGCATCCGATTAATGTTTTTATAAAATCATAAGATTACCCAGTAGGGAATAAGTAGATCATCCAACTAAATATTCAAGAAATTATCAAGACAAACATAAAGTTCATCATCAAAAATACCACTAATATGTTCAATATGAGGATGAAGTGTAACTTCATGTTAGTTCAGATAAAAAGATTACATCCAAAACAATAAAAGCCTACCCCATATCAAAGGCATATCATACATTAGATTTCATATTCAAATCCATTAGGACCATGCTCCTATTTTCATGCAATATTAGGGTCATTCTAACCCAACTAGTTAACCCTCTTATTATATGTCAAGTTAGGATTTCTTACATCCATTTCATGTAAACTAGCAAAAATTATTATATAGACTACATCAAATATATTCTTTTGATCAAAAGGATATAAATTGTCAAAATTTACTTCTCACAACATAAAATAGCACATATATATTCCCTCCAAAAATTTCATTTCATATAAGTCTCAAATAGTACCAAATACAAAGGTACATGATTAAAGATCATATTTTCCTACAAAAGTGGAATACATGTTTGCCATATTTTGATGTTTCTAGTAGACCTATGGGGATTCCATTATCAAACCATTTATGTAAGTAAAATAACCCAAAAAAATTACATTGGCATATTTTGGGCTCATCTGTGGATCTCTAACACAACTAAAATGTGTTCACATAGCATAAATGAAGGGGAGCACAACCCCTACATCAAGCTTGACTAGACTAGAGTATAAAAGAGGTTGGATCTCTTCGAGAACCACAAACACGATCACCTAGCCCCCCTTTTCACACGATTAAAGAAACACTTGACACAATGGTCTCCTTGTGTTCTTGCTATCTTTAGCCATACTATGATGGGTCAAAGTATAGGGAAAATACCTCATAATAATATCTTAAGGTTTCCCTTTCCTTCTTGGTCATGAGGAGCACCATGTCGACCTGATTCTATGGTGAGGGTCCCTCTATTCAACTATTGTTTCAAGAGAGGAGTCCAAGGTCAAAAGGGGATATCACTCTCTTAGCTTCTGACACTCTAAGAAATACTACATGAAGCACTGTTGGTCCTCATTGAGTTTGTAGCTAGTCATCCCTCATTGTAGGAGGTCATGCAGATGGTCCCTTAAAGACCTTCTTTGCCTCCTCATCTCCGGTGGTGAGAATGCTACCTTGATAAATTTCCAACCCTCTTCCCTCATCTCTGGCCCCCCATGAAAACTCCTATAATGCCCCTCCAAGTATATACATACGTCAACGAAAGCAAACCCTATTTTTTCCATAACATGTGTTACTTGTCTTGGAGGAACATCACAAAACATGATATACATTACAACAAGATAAATGAAACACCATGCATCTATTGGAAACATTGATTCATGCAATGTTCTTTAAAAGGAAAACTTGTAATGTAAATTATCTCAAATTTGAACTAGAATCTAATACATGAAAAGTAGAAGGAATCTAAGGCATAAATCTTCTTGGAAACTTGATATTGGATCTTCTAAGGTGTAACTGGCACCCCACCAAGCTACGTCTTGGAACTTCTCCTTTGAAACACTCACTTAAAAATCCTTTGATTCTTGATCTAGGGACATCTCATCCCACGACCATGCAACAATAAAGACACATATCAATAATTGACATTATACACATTATAATAAAAGAAAGTACATAATTGACTTGAAAGAAAATCTTGACATGAATTTAACTTAAGCATTCTTCATTACAAAAATCTTATGACATAAAGAATTGAGCAGTAAATATATGCATCTCTCTATGACGCCCACTTAAGAGCACATGATTGCTAGGAAATGCCATAATTGGAACAAATGCCCATGATTTGGCTATAAAAGCCTATAATTGGCAAAAATGCTCATAACGACCCCTTGAGGTCCATGATTCGACAAGCATATAAAAACCAATTAAATTCCATTTATCTTATCATTAACATTACCATAAACATGAACTTAATCTTGAACTTTAATCTTTAACATGATGGTATTTCTCCATCTTGAAATTTGAACTTAAAATCCATTAATCCTTATTAATTAATCATAATCTCTGATATTAATGAACATGATAACCATAAGACATAGGATATATCAAACATCAAGCAATTTGTATGATGAACATGGTTTGAACATTGAACTTGAAACTAAAAGAATAATCCATAAATCATATATAGCATACAAATCAACCAATGTACAGATGTATAGTTGCATGACCCACTTACCTAGAGCAAAGCAAAACCTAACTTGGTTTCTCTGATCTTGATTCAAATCTAAGTCAACATTCTCTTGTCTTTATTAGGTTGTAAACACCTATTCATAATTATTAAACATCGTAAATCAATACCTTGTATTGATCCTAGGTTGAATTAGGGTTTGAGTTCATTAGGGTTAGGCTCACTGATCAATATAATTGATTTAGGAAAACTAGTTTTTTTAGATCACATTAATCATATGTGGTACATAATTATGGTTTCATGAGACAAATTAGAGTTTCTAATAAAACATCAAAATAGGAAGGCAAATCATGGTGTGAAAACCTTAAAATCGGATTCCTCTTAAAAACACTTTCCAAAACATATTTTCTCTCATTTGTCTGAGCATCTGGCAATTTACTATGAATTTTAGAAAACTCCCAATGAGAAATCAAGGAAATGCCATGCAGGCAGCCTCTTTATCTGCTAGGATGTTTGGACCAACTGACGTGGTCCAATCACGGATGGCTGCACAAGCTAGGGGGTCTTTCCCCAATGGGTCAGCAGTCAAGGACGTAAGGCGAGTAAAACTCCAAAAATGGGCTTGTACCACTAATTGCTTGATTGAAAACGTGGGACACCAGAGTCATTACATGACCTGGTTTATTCCTGCTCGTATCATGGTGAGGCAGTGAGCCTAAAGCTTGAAGCTCCAATCAAAGCTCAAGAAGAGGGTCTGATCCCAGGAAGTTGAGATCCCACGAAGCTTCCTTGTCTGATAGCGGAGCCGAGGAGCCAAGTCCTAGACCATGTGAGCATTGGAGCTCCAAAACGGCTCTGACCATTGTCAAGCACAACTGCAAGAATCAAAACTAGAGAAAACCCCACAAACAAGGCATGAAGATAGGATGGGGATCACCGCAAGGTAAAACTGAAGACAAGAGCACTGCCTAGAGAAGGAATTGGTCTGAGAAACATGGATGCGTGTCAAGAATAGGCGGAAGCACACGGGGAAGTCAGAGGTCGAAAAATATAGAAGCCATGAAAAAAATGACTACTAAGGGTCAAAAAACATTCATGGATATCAAACTAAGGTCAAGGCATTGTACCCTACATCGGAGGAGCCTTGAGGCACCATGCCGACTAGCACCAACAGTGACCTCAGTTGGTCTATATAGGGTACATCAACTCATGTGATCTCAAGAGAAATGAGCAAAAGGAAAATGAAGTTGCGAGTTTATAGATGCTTACCTGACCCTCAATTCCACTTGAGGCTCCGTCACCAGTGGGATATAGCTCTAGGTCATCGTAGGGAAGGCTGAGTAAGATGGTGGGTTTTAGTGCTCCTGGGAAGTAATTGGGTATGGAGGAGGTACTCTAGTGGGTCGACGGTGTTTAGGGTTTCAAAAGAGGGCAGAGGGGAAGTCGGTAGAGGTGTTTGTGGAAAATGACAGAGAGGAAAATTGATGCCCTAATGGGCATTTCTCATATGTTCCATGAGAGAGGGAGAGTGAGGGCTCGATCAATTTGGGAAAGCAAGGCAAATATGGCAATAAAGTTCTTTGAAAAAGGACAAGAAACACAAGAGAATAGTGTCAAGAAAGGAAACCTATAGTTGGGGTCCTGACTCGCAAAGGAGTCAGAGGAAGGGGACAATTCAGATGCCGTCTGATTGTGGCTGATTAAACTTGGACCATCAGATCATACAAAGAAAAGGAAGAAAAAGGAAACAACCAAGTGACAGTAGAAAAACTCAGACTTTAGAGAAATCTGATGCATTTAATGCATATTTGATTAAATCCTATACAAAACTATATGGAAACTTGTATAATCATTGAAGGGTCAAATGTGGTCAAAGTGTTACCAAATTTTGGACCACATGCCGAAAAAGGTGTCTAGATTCTTCCCATAAAATTAGATTTACATTTTCACTTGTCTTGACTATTATTTTTATAAATGTTATTCCATTTGATTTTAATGAATTGATAGATGAAATAATCTGATAATTTGTTTCCTTTGTGTCCCTTGGAGTCAAATTTTGAGATAATTATTATTTCTCACTCCATGATCATGTCATCTACTTTCTATGCCTTTTTTAGAACCTTTTACTGGAGGAGAGAGACATAGGATGTTCATCTTATTAAAACTATGAAAGGAAAGAGGGTTACTACTTACTTAAGTTATACAAGGTATGTTTTCGAATTTGAAATCTTTTATTCCTCTGTTCTACGCACACTAAAAAATATTTAAGGTAAGGAAAGAGAAAGGGTGAGGGGCCAACATCTATTTTATCAAATGCATAATTCATATGTATAATAGGGAAAAAGGTGGATTGATCCTAATATTGTTTTCTAACTTCATTATTTTTTAAGAAAATTCCACCTCAGGGTCTTTAGACAATAATCCCCTCTACTATTATTTATTTAAGAAAACCACATTTTAAATCTTAAAGTAATGTTGAAATTTTGGGATGTTACAACTCCCCATCTATTACTTCTTCTATATTGATCCTCTTTCACAAACTCACATCTTAGTTTCTTGATATGACAATGATGGAGAAGGAGGGAAGGAAATAGACCAATATTCTATAGTAGGTGTTATTTTCCTTAGATTTAAGAGTTAGTGGGAAACCTATATGATCAAGGATTTATATATCTAGTTACATTCATGGTTTGATCGGGTTTGATGGGACAACTAAAGAGAGGATCTCACAACTGGTTTTATTATTTGTTTCCATGATATATTGACACCACAATACGATCAATGAGTGAATGGATCTTAATCTAATGTCTAACCTGATCCATTCAGTAATTTGACACCCCCTAAAGTCTGACCAAGGACTTGCATTGCATAAATGTCACATTCAAGGATTAATCGATCAACCTTAGATCCAAAATCAATCACTTCACCTTGTATATAAAAATAGAAAATCTCAATCTATAACTCGAAATGGAATGAATATGTAAATATTACTTACTTATCAATTGAAGTCCTTCTTGAGAAAAACTCATATAAACTCTTTTATGAAAAAAATCATACTAAAATGAAGCTATCTGACAATACAATGTATTACCTTACCAAAGCTCATTCTAAAACCCATCTTCCTCAAAATATGTTACCATGACTCAAGGAAGGAATCTAAAATGAGCACATATTTATACTATGCCTTTCAATCTCCTCTGCATGCATTTCTTTTCTCCAAAATATTAACTTTGTAAACAAGATATGAAACTTAATCTAAAAACATGAAATAAATCTACTAAATAGGTTCATCATCACCATGAAGCTGAAAACTGCCAAGGTGTAAAACACAAGAAGAAAAATAACTCCAAAACCCTAATTTTGACCATCAACATGAGAGAAAACAAAACCATGATTTAGAGAGAGAAAACCAACGTATAGCGTAGGCATGCATGCATCAAAAACCTCCATCACCAAGCAATATGATTGTGTATATAGATTAGGGTTTCAACAGAGAAGATTTAGTTCAACATATCATCATCATTATACTTGAAACCATGTTTCAGAGATAGGTTATTTCCATGCAAGATTAAGTGCAACAATAATCAAGAAAAAAGTTATATAACTTGCCTTCTCAAGGATGAAGCAAATCCAACAACAAGGAAGCTCCAAGAAGAGAGAGAAGACCCCAGATTGATCACCACTCATAGTCAATCTAGCACCACCTCAAAGAGACAAACAAAACCCTTGGTTAAAGGAGCACAAGAAAGAGCAAAACCTAGGCCGAAAGGACAAGAAAGAGGGGCTCTTCATCTCAACTCAAGCACTACCATGGAGGACCATGGATTCAACCAAGAAGAGAGAAGTTCCTCAAGATCATATAAGCACCACAATGGAGAACCATGGTTTCGACCAAGGAGAAAAGGAAGAAGAGGGTAGAGAAGGGAAAACGAAGATCAAGAGATGGAATTCACTTACTAAGATAAATAAGAGGACAAGGTTCACCAAGTGATTTCTAGAGAAGGGTTGCTCTAAAACTCTAGCTCACAACCAAGGTGGATCAACCACTTGAACTTCACCTTCTCCACCATTACAAGAGGGACCAGATCTAATCAAGAAGAGAGAAAAGAGAGGGGGTGAAAAGTGTTCACTTGTATGCAAGGAGAGAGGTTTATATAGCTAAGGGTAGGAGATAAGGAAGGAGGTTAGGTGTCATGCAACACATGCCAAGTGTCCAACATATCTCATCCATACAAGAACCCAACTCAAACATGCATCAGAGGTTGTTAAAACGAAGAAAAACCAATGAACACTTGGTTAAAAAAAATCTGAAAATGTGATGAGAATTCTTGGCGACCAGGGCACCCTCAAAACCAAATGATCGTTGTAGAACAAAAAGGAAAACAGTTGCATTGACTAAACCCTAAGGTTTCTTGGCGACGAGAGAGATGTCATGGCCTCATTGATAGCCAAGACATCATTGAATGACAAGAATCATGGATCAAAGGATCCTTGGAGACCACCAAAACCCAACTCAATGGTCAAACTTACCCTCAAGGTCAATCAACTATATAGGCTATCTAAGTAAAACCCTAGAAATCAACACATGATGTCACTACATCAAACCATGGTACAACAAGGATATGGGGAACCACTATCTCTCTCCAACATGATGTAAAAAAATGTAAGGCACCACAAGCATGTGAAAAATTGCAAGAAAAACCCTAACATGGGTAATTTGCAATAAGGTCTAGAACAAGCATATAAAGTCACAACTAGCTCAAACAACATCCAAACTGGCCCAAACTTAAAACATAATCATGTCACATGATTTTAAAGCACATCACAAGATTAGATTAAGGTTTTTAAGCATATAATTATGCAAATCAAGCAAGATCATCAAAAAAGTCTAGGTTAGGGGTCTTACAACCATAAACCCATAACAAGGATTTTACACCCCAAATACTACGCAAACAAGGATGAGTAAACTCAAGAACTTTGTCAGACACTATGGTAACTAGGATACCATGCGACCACATTACCTGATCTACATATATATGTGCCAACTTCTCACTGTATACATCATCTTAATTGGAAAGAAGTGAGCTAAATTGGTCAACCTATCAACTATCATCCATATGGAATCATTACTTTTAGCTGTCCTAGGAAGACCAACCACAAAGACCATAGTGATATGATCCCATTTCCACTTCGGTATTGGCAACGGTTCTAACGTTCCCGCCAAGTTCTGATGCTCAAACTTGACCTTTTTGACACACTGAACATCTCGCAACAAACTCTGCCACATCACACTTAAATCCAGACCACCAATACAAATCATTCAGATTATGGTACATCTTAGTATTGCCTGGATGCATAGGGTGAGCCTCCTCAAGAAACATATTCGTCAAACCGTCAACATCTAGAACCAATACCCTATCGGGGAAGAAAACAGTCCCATCCTTTGTGTCATGGAAACCATCACGCTTCCCGCTGCCAAACTCTGATTAGATCCTCTATATCTTAGAATCATCCTAATGCACATCTCTATTTGGTTGCATCAAGGTAGGCTTCACTTGTAACTACTCTAGCAAGCCTTCCAATAGGGAAATATCCAACTAGACATTTATCTGGCAAAGGGACACCAACATGTCTTTCTTATGGCTCACCAAGGAACACAATTGTGCCTCATCAACACATGATGACTTACTACTCAACGCATCAGCTACCACACTCGCCTTCCTTGGATGGTAGTCTATCTTCAATCATAGTCCTTCATCAACTCCATCCATTGCCTTTACTTCATGTTCAACTCCTATTTTGAGAAGATATACTGAAGGTTCTTGTGGTCATTGAAGATCTGGAACTTCTCTCCATAAAGGTAGTGTCTCCAAATCTTCAAAGAATGGACCACAACTGCAAGCTCCAGTTCATGTGTTAAGTACTTCTCCTTGTGTTTCTTAAGTTGTCACGAAGTGACAGAAATCATATTGTTATCCAATATATGACCATAGCCATTCTCACACCGAGACATGACCGTTGTCATCCTCCAAACACTTTAAAGTCAAGATGACAAGGAAACAAAGTTACTTGCACCTCACATACTCAAAAGTATGCGCTCTGAGTTTTCTTAAGGAATACTCGTTTCACCATCCATCAAGTCCTAACACTGGAATGGATCTATGGCATAGGGAAACTACATGATCAGGGTTTCACTTAATTAGTTAAGTCCATTTAGGTGCCTTTTAACTGCATCATTCAAGTTACGTACAAACCCCAAAAAAATTCTACAAAAGCATGGGTAGATTATAACCTCTAGGAAGATATGAAACATATAAGGTATAAACTTGTCACATCATCACATGGTACTATTTCACTACCACACATGAGACCATCACCATCATCACATCACTAGAGGCTACCACCTCAATTAGAGCACAAAGCCATTGTTAAGGTCATAAGACCATTCACATTGCTCTTGCAGGGAATTTACCTCTTCATGCTACAACGAGGCTCATCATCATTACACACAAGTACTATATGCGTTTAGTATAACCATGTGTTTAAAAACTATGATTCTCATAAAATAACAAACCTCTTCATGCTACAATGAGGCTCATCACCATTGTCACACAAGTACTATATGTGTTCAGTATAACCATGCATTTAAGAACTATGATGCTCATAAAATAAAAAATTAGGGTTATAACAGTTAGGAAGAGATAAACTATTCCATAACAAGATAATTTCTTAGGAAGACTAGGCATTATCACCATATATATGAAGTAGGGTTAAAATCAACATAGCAAATTGTTTCCAAGACAGTTATTGCAAGTAAACCCTAACTTTCACTATCTCCAACAATCTTGGAAGTAACTAGGTTTACCATCATCATCATAGAATCAACAACGCAAGGTAAACTCAAGACCATGAATCTTCATCGACTATTGAAGATTAAACATGGACGACGACCACTAAAAATAGGTTCACCATCCTCATCGACCACCAAAGAATCCAAGACATAAGCGACCCCATGAAATAAGTTTTGGTGATTGAAGAAAATCTAGGTTTAACCCCTTCACAACCGCTGACAATGATGATCTTTAGTGACTATGGAGATAGGGGTAACCACCCTCAACGACCACATTGAAACAAAGGTCAACGACCAAACAAAGATCCATCCATGGCGATTGACGACCAAGAGCTCATGGAATCATCAACCTAAGCGACCAAAAACTAGTAACTCAGAGACCTCAAAGAGTTGTGAAACTCATCATCTACAAGGAAGTAAAAATTCTTGGCGACTACATGAAGAGAGAGGACTCATCAACCACATAATCAAACATGTTGATCATCACCATGAATTTGAAAACTGCCACAGTGTAAAACACAAGAATAAAAACAACTCCAAATCCCTGATTTCGACCACCAACACGAGAGAAAACAAAACTGTGACTTGGAGAGAGAAAACCAACATTTAGCATAGGCATGCATGAATAAAAAACCTCCATCACCAAGCAAGATGACCGTGCACATAGATTAGGGTTTCCATAAGAAAAGATTATATGATCAAGAAACACCAAGGAGTATAACCTTAGTTCAAGATATGATCATGATTCTACATGGAACCATGTTTCAGATATAGGTTATTTTCATGTAATATTAAGTGCAACAATAATTGAGAGAAAGTCATATAACTAGGCTTCTCAAGGAATAAGCAACTCGAACAACAAGGAAGCTCCAAGAAGAGAGATAAGACCCTAGCTTGATCACCACTTATGGGTAAGATAGAACCACCTCAAAGAGAGAAGCAAAATCATAGGTTAACGGAGCACACAAAAGAGAAAAACCCTAGGATGAAAGGAAAAGAAATAGGGGTTCTTCATCTCAACTCAAGCACTACCATGGAGGACCATGGATTCGGCCAAGAAGAGAGAAGTTCCTCAAGCTCACATAACCACCACCATGGAGAACCATGGTTTCGGCCAAGGAGAAAAAGAAGAATATGGTAGAAAAGGGAAAATGAAGATCAAGAGATTGAAATCAATTGCCAAGATCAAGAAGAGGGCAAGGGTCACTAAGTGATCTCCAAAGAAGGGTTGCTCCAGAATCCTAGCTCACAAGCAAGATGGATTAACCACTTGAACATCACCTTCTCCACCAACACAAGAGGGACAAGATCCAAGAAAGAAGAGAGAAAGGAGAGAGGGTGAAAAAGGTTCACTTACATGAAAGGATAGAGTTTTATATAGCTAAGCGTAGGAGAGAAGGAAGGGAGGTTAGGTGTCATGCAACATGTGCCAAGTGTCCAACATATCTCATCCATGCAAGCACCCAACTCAAACATGCATCAAAGGTTGCTAAAACCAAGAAAAACCAATGATCACTTAATCCAGAAGATCGCAATGACCAATGAGAATTCTTGGTGACTAGGGCACCCTCAAAACCAAACAATTGTTGAAGAACAGTTTGGCAAACGGTCGTATAGACCAAACCCTAGGGTTTATGGAGACTAGAGAGATGTCATGGCCTCATTGACCTCAAAGACCACTACGAACACCTCAACATCATTGACCTCCAAGAATCATGGATCAAAGGAGCCTTGGAAACCACCAAAACACAAATCAATGATCAAATATACCCTCAAAGTCAACCATGTATATAGGGTATTCAAGTAAAACCCTAAAACTCAACACAAGATGTCACCACATCAAAACATGGTACAACAAGGCTATGGGGTGACACTCTCTCTCCAAAATGATGCCAAAACATATGATGCACAACAAGAATGTGTAAAATTGTAAGAAAAAACCCTAACATGGGTAATTTGCAATTAGGCCCAAAACAAGCATATAAAGGCAAAACTAGCTCAAACAACATCCAAACTGGCCCAAACCTGAAACATAATAATGTCACATGTTATTAAAGAACCTCATGAGACTAGATTAAGGTTTTAAGCATCCAATTGTGCAAATCAAGCAAGATCACCCAAAAAAGTTAGGTTAGGGGTCTTACACACACAAACTATAAAATATTGATTAGGTGACCACTAAAAACCAAAAACATGTTGTCGTGCATCCATAAAATTTATTATTATTTGAGGACAACTTAGTTTCTTAAGGATATATATATATATATAGTGGGAACAACTAAAAAAAGTTGAAGGATAACAACTATCAAAAGATACAATGTTGCACTCAAAATGGTTGTTACAAGTTCATTTTCGAGCCTTTAATTTGACCAATGCCCCTTCCACTTTTATGGACCTCATGAACATAGTATTTTAGGATTTTGTGACCATGTTTGTCATTGTTTTTACCTAAGAGATTTCATATACTTTAATTATGTCAAGCATCATTGACAACATTTGATGATAGATCTTTTAAAGTAGAGGAGAACTAGTTGCATGAAACATTCTCCAAGTGTGAGTTTTAAATTAGCCAGGTAATGTTTTTTTGGATATGTACTATATGATATCCAAGTAGGTGTGGAGCCCATAAAAGTTGGGGAAATTTTAAATGGAAAAAACTACTAAATTCATTTATATTTCCTTATATAAATGGTTTCTAACGTCAAAGAATTATGTCTCAGATATCTACCTAAATCCTAATTGAGTGGGAATGTTGTGAAGTTCATACATATCAATCTATTCAAGAATAGTTTCAGTATGTAAATAATTGGTTGGCATCTGCATTAACTATTTTGGTAGAGGATAAGGAGTATTTGATATATTGATATGCTTCTAGAAATTGTTTGGGGTGTGTGTTGATATAGGATGACAAGTTATGCCTTATGCTTTTTAAAACTAAAACATCATGAAGAAAAATGCCCCACACCTGAATTTGATTTGGACACAATTGTCTATTATCTCAACATTTAGCTTCATTATATGTATAAAGTACACTTTGATGTGTTAAATATCACAATATACTTATATATCATGTGATCCTAACCACTAAAAACTGAGACAAAATTAATGGGAACAAGACCTCTAAGGTTACGAACTTGTGATATCCTAACACCCTAGAAAGCACAATCTCATCTTATGTGCCCAAAGAAAGGAAAATATATCTTCTATGTGCTTCTAAACTTGTTTCTTAATGGATATGCATCAAAGAGTTGGTTCTTTGGAACCACTTGATTATGACTTGTATGTTGGTATGCATGCCGAAAGAGCTGATCATATTATGATTGTAATGGCATAAATGCAATTAATTTGATTAATAAATAAAGGCAAGCTTCCAATTTATTATGTTTATTCAGTTTGAGATAATGATGTAACATTATAAATGTCTAGAGCATAATATTACTCAATTATGTATGTCTTCAAGTACGTGGCTTGGAAGAATGAGACCATACAGATGTTAAGAGTACATATACATATTTTCATTATGTCCCTGATCCATTGTCATTGTGGAAGGTTGATAGACATCAATGACACATAAGATCAGAGTGTGAGTTGGTTGATGAATCTCATTAGTCATGATATTGATATATCAAACCAAGCACACAAATACATGTTAGAGAACACTATATTGGACAAAACCACCGCGAGACTGACATAGGGAAGCCATCATCATGGAAGTCATAGTCAACTCTCACAATGATGGTGGTGGTTGTAGTTCTTAGAACTAAAATCACTGCACTCATCACATTTCATTGGGTACGATTTGACATCATCAAATGCAATCTTGAAACATGGGTTGTTACAAAAGGTGATGATTGGTAACTTTGACACATGGGGATAGATTGTGAGTGATAGAAATGGGACTTGTCCTTCCTACAAGAGTTTGATGTTCTAGTCCTCTTGATTAGCCATATTGAGAAATGCATGGCCATGCACACATGAGTGAGATGGTTGTATGGAGTGCCAAACGGTCGTCTCAAGGGTTGAGACGGGCGTTTGGAGTGTCAGACTGATTCAAGTTGAAATTGGCTAAGGTGTAAACTGACCAAACCAACCAGTTCAGCTCGGGTCACCAGACGACCATCTGGGTGACTGAGACGGCTGTCTCGCATGGGTGAGATTGGTTAGCTTGGCCGACGGAAGGTTCTAAATACTTTCCATACTTGTTTTGATTGCACATTACTTGGTGTGCAAGGAATTGATGCTTGGCATTAATGGGAAATGAATTTCCAGTTTCATATGTGATTGGAAAACTGCAAAATGATTGTCTCACAGTACAAGATGACCATCTTGCATTCTAGAAGACCGTCTAGTGTGCCAAATGAATGTTTTGGTGGTCGTAGGTTGTGAAAATTCAATATCTTCCAGTCCCTTCTACTCCCGCACAGACTGGGAACTGATACTCATCGTTTTGCAATATCAATCACTAAGATGGTTAATCCTAGAGTTTAAAACTTTTTTACTTCCGGTTTTAAGGGTAGTATAGAAGGGTCGATCCCATAGGACAACTATTAGAGATTGTTCTTTAGAACCCAAAAATTGAAGAACTTTATTATTTGTTTTTGGTATTTTTCTTTTTATTAAAGCAGAAAGTAAAGTCCGGTTGGGGTTTTGTATGATTACACTAATGCAAGAATAAAAGTACTTAACAAGAACAAACATGCACAAGAAAATAATAAAAACATTTTTAACACAAGAAAAACTATGTGAATGGAAGACTAAGGATTAAAGCAAACAAAAGTTGCGATGATTAAATCAAGAGAAAGAAATTGAGGCTCGTAGGGGTTTTCACCACCTTAGCCTAGGCGATAATAACTAAATCTTAAATGACGATTTGATGAAGGCTTGCGAATTAAAAACTCACAAAAGAGAAACTCCACATGAGCCCATTGGTCTTGGTGCTTATGCTTCCTAGTTTATCATCCTAAAAGATGAAAATCCACAGTCATATCAAAACGTCTATGTAATCAATTTTATTGTTCTAAATCCGGATTTCCATGGTCATATCCATCCAGATTAACATGCGATCCGAAGATCAATCATTGAATTTAAACTGATTACCATCTAATAGTTTAAGAAGAAGTCGTTAAAACCATGGCTAAGGGGTTATTCCCCTTGCCCCGATAAAAGACTACTCACACATGGAGAAAGGGGAGACAGAGGAAGAAAGAATTGAAGCCATAGTCTAGCCCAGAAATCAGGAAATTAATCCTTATGCTAGAGACGATGAAATGGATTCACTCTTTGTTCCTTGCTCCAGAAATTAAGAATGGAGAAGAGAAGATTGAACTAAGGCGGGAACAAGAGACAAGAGCCGAGTAAGAAAGAACAATGCTTGAATTAAAACTACTTTATTGCATAATAAAAAAATGATTACAAAACTTGTTGCTTCAGAATCCCAATATAAGAAATCCAAGATGCCCCTAAGAGGAGGAAGTGCCCCTCCTTTTATAGTAGAAGGAGGGGGGGGTACATTTAGGTTTAGGGTTCTTTGGGTGCTGACGGTTGGGAATTTCTGCTGTATGCGCACCGCCAACCGACCGGTTCGGCAACCAGCCGATCGGTTGGAAGGTTCTGGAACACGCAGCCAGTCAGCCACTCGATCGGCCGCCAACCCTAGTTAGGGTGGCAGCGTAGTAAAACACCATTATGTGCTGCTCGACAATGGGCATCAGCCGAGCGGCTGGTAGCTAGAGTCGGGCGATCCCAGCCGTCGCCTGGTGAGATCAACGATCGATGCTTTGAAGGCGAAACGAGCGTTTCATGATGTCAGACGATCGGTTTGATTCTGTGAAACGATCGGTTGAGTTACCAACCGATCGTCTCAAGTCTTGAAACTGCAATAAAATGTACATCATTGTCAAATTTGTGATAGAACGAGAAAATATCAATTTGTGCAATTTTCAAGAGATGAATGGATAATTTCTATGTGACAAGCTTAATAATTCGCAGAAAAAGGTGTGCTAAATAGCACACATCAAAATACTGCGGACTTAAAGTTTTGCTTGTCCTCAAGCAATTGAAAAATAAAAAAGATTCCAAGAAATTTGGAATAACAAGTTCGTCCTCCCTAGATTAGCAATTTTTGTATCCTTTTCATGGCCAAGCGACCCATCTCCTAGAACCACAAAATTGCAAGCACCATGTTTCTCAAGAAAACATTTTTCATAATTTAAATTTTTGTGACTTATACTTTGTAAAGACAGTCTTGATCTAACTTGCGCTTCGACACTCATCATATTTTTTTTGGGTTGATTGTTGCACGGGAATAGAGAATTTGAGGTGTGACGGAAAAAATCCCTTCTCTATTCGACTTGGGATATTTTTTTCATGGACTTGTGATTACATCGACCACAATTTTTTTGTGTGCTCTTTTTGGCATCTTTTGATGGTACGCCCCTTTGTGGGGTATGGAAGAAGGGCATGCCACCCCGGACTTAGGGTTTGGCGTGTGATTTATTTTTCCCATGCAACAAAAAACTTTTTTTTGAGTGTCGTTGCATAAGACAGAAGAGACATGTAGCTACATTATATAAGAGAAAAAACAAATAAGTTAATCTAATGCTAAAATTAAGAAAACCTGCATTTGATTCTATTTGATACTCTAAGGCTTGCCACCATTTCCAAAAATTGCTATCATGATCATAGGGAACTTGATATTGCAAAGTTGTTTGAAATAATTTTGATAATGCAATTGATTTTGAAGATAAACTACAACATTCGCCCGACTAGATAAAGACCTTATGTTTGAAAGTAAACAAAGCAAGCAAACAAATAAAAATGCAGAAAGAAATGTTGAAAAGGGAAGATAAAGGGTGGATCACGTACCACCCACCCCCACCCCAGACTTAAAAATTTGCTCGACCCGAGCAAACTCTAAGAGCGAGATGGAGGGAAGAGTCACTGCGGTGGAGGGTGCTGCTGGTGGGAAGAGTAGTAGTTTGCCCAATAAGGAGAATCAGGGCCTGGATAACTTTGTTGTGCTCCATACTCGTCATAAGCTGGTCGACTAGGGGCATAGTGACCTCTATCCACATGCCAAGACTCCTGCGAATGCTGCATCAGATACATGTGATTTAGCTGGTGGCCCTGTCGCTGCTGCTCGTGCTGAATCTCATCCAGCTGAGTCTGGATCTCGAAGAAGCCGTAAGGACCGGAGTCGTCATCCTGACGCCGCCTGGTGCGACGTTTGGAAGGTGGCGGTGGCGGTCCAGTGTCGTCGTCGTGTGCCTCTAAAGAGAGGCTCCTCCTGTGAGGCTGTGGCTCGGAGAAGGTGTCTGGATCTGGATGCTCTAGGTAGAATCGCTGGATATGGCTTGGTAAATCAGTCAACTCGTAGACGTAGTTTGCTGTTGCAAACCGCGAATGTAACGGGAGCTGGGAAGACCACCTGAGTGTCCTTGAACAAAAGGTAATAAATGCCTTCAGTGCCCAAACGGATAAACCTACTGTTTTTCAAATAGTGGGTGTTGATAAGGTGATTTTTTAGCTCAAGTGGAGGGAAGGCGATGTGGATGTAACCCAAAAAGATGGCGAGTTGGGTAACATAATGGCCAATGCAGAAAGAAGAGGAAGTGGCTCGGCTAGCTTGGGTACCAAAATGTTCAATGATAGCATTGCCCCAGTTAAAAGGTTCCTCACGAATAAGACACCAAAGAGCATAGAGTTCTACCTGAGTAATTGCACCCTGAGTACCTTCCCGACTGAAGATGGTGCAAGCCAGAATACGGTGAAGATAACGGAACACCGAGTTGTGAATCTGCGAGGCCTTGGGCCCACTAGGAAGACGGGGAAGAAGCCCGGTGATCTCTGCCCAGAACTTGTCTCTGTCGTAACTGTCGGGGTAGGAGTCATGAGACCGTGCCATGCATTGGTCTAGCCAATAGTCATCCCTGCCATCGAGGATGAACGAAGTGATTTGCCTGACGGATGATTCCAGATTTTCCCCAAAAATCTGGTATTTACAGCTCGAGTTTCCGAAAGAACCGTGTAACCAGCGGAAAGTGCTCAAAAACTTGAGGGTGAGATGACAGTAGACCGAAGTGACGCGGTAGGGAAAAACAAGCATGTGGTTTCTGCGGAGGATATCGTCGACAACGTCGCAGATGCCCAAAGCATCAAGGGTGGTGCCGCACGCCCAACGAGGAAGAGAGACACCAATCGCGAACATCTCCTCATGATGTTGGCGGTGGTCAGCGCTGGTGAACTGGTCATAGCTACCTGGAATAGGTGCTATCCGGGGTAAACGAGGAGCGGTTGTGTCTGGATCATTAGCCACCTTTTGAGTTCCCTCCATCTCGTGGAGAAGCTCATCTGCCTCGTCAATGTCCCGAAGCATCTCCTCATCTAACTCGGGAGAAGACTCGCCCGTAGGAGAGGGTGTGCGGAATCGGATTCTGGGCTGCGAACTGGATCGGCGAGGAGGATCTCTGGAAGAGAAAGCAGGGGCCTTGCCCTTGCCCTTGCGGAAGCGGCTGAACATCACTGCAGGGAGAGACGATCGTCTGGTGATGTTAAACGGTCGTCTGAAGAACCAAACGATCGTCTGGTCAGCTGAAATGGTCGTTTCAATTACTGAGACGGGCGGCTGGATAGCTCAGTCGATCGGATGGATCTGGGCAATCGGACGGCTGGGTCGAGGAAGAAGCTAAGGATGCTCTTTGGCAGCCGTGCGGCTGAAAGACGAGGCGGTCGACTGGACACTTGGCGGAGCTGCTGCGGACGATGTCTGGAATGCAAAGCAATCACGTGTTTTGGCCCTTAAGATGGACGGCTGAGGGATGGCGACCTGGTCTCCGTCGATCGTCTGGGGAGCAAGACGGGCGGCGGCTGAAACCAGGCGGGCGGCTGGCTTAGGCGAGGAGCGAGCGTCGCGTGACCTAGATGGCCGGCTGGCTCGGTGAGGTCGAGCGGCCGGAGGACCAGGCGGGCGGCTGGCTCAGGCGAGGAGTGAGCAGAACCAACGCACGATCGAGAGAAAGCGGAAGGGGGGGCAGGGCGGCTAGGTTTTGTGAGAGGGGAGAAAAGCCTTGCATTTGGTGCGTTAAATAGAGCAATGGACACCTGACCCGATCGGTTGGGCTACCAAACCAATCGGCTGGTCTGCCTGGGCTGCAAAAAGCAAGGAGGCTGTGTTGGAACGAGCCGAGCATCTGGAACTAGCGAAACGATCAGTTGGACAAGCGAAATGAGCGTCTGGACTTTCGAACTGATCGGCTCGACAGAAGAAACAAAAAAAAAACAGAACATAAAAAATGAAAGAAGGGAAGATAGTGTTTGGTTGCCTCCAAAGTAGCGCCTTATTTTACGTCGTGGCTCGACCAAGATCAGATTAATTGGAATTCGGGGGAGGTGAAGGGTCAGTAAGGTTCAGATCCTGCAAGGGTGAAAATTTAGTTGAGTCAGAAGCGACAACATCTTCAGTAGTGATATATCTTTTAAGACGGTGCCCATTGACTTTAAACTCGCCCAGAACTTTATCCCAAAGAAGAAAAGCGCCATGTGGATAAACACACTTGACAATGTAGGGGCCGTACCATCGTGACTTGAGCTTCCTAGGAAAAAGTCATAATCTAGAATTAAAAACTAGAACTTGATCCCCTTCTCTAATGTCTTTGCTCTTGATGTGACCATCATGCCACATTTTGGTTCGGTCTTTGTAGATTCTTGCATTTTCATAGGCACTCATCCTAAGTTCGTCAAGCTCATTCATTTGGAGAAAACGTTTCTCTGTAGCCGTGGAAAGATCAAAATTCAAACTTTTGATGGCCCAGCTTGCTTTGTGCTCTAGTTCTATTGGTAAGTGACATGACTTACCGTAGATCATCCTAAAAGGGGTGGTGCCAATAGGTGTTTTGTAGGCAGTACGATATGCCCACAGGGCGTCATTGATTTTTAACGCCCAATATTTCCTAGTGCGACCAACAATTTTTTCTAAAATTGATTTTATTTGTCTGTTGGATACTTCTACCTGCCCACTGGTCTGAGGGTGGTAAGGAGTGGCGACTTTGTGATAAACCCCGTATTTTTTCAAAAGAGCCTGAAAACTTTTTTCCAAAAAATGGGATCCCCCGTCAGAAATGACGGTGCGAGGGACTCCAAATATAGGAAAAATGACATCTTTAAAAAGTTTCTTAACGAGTTTAGAGTCACAAGTTTTAGTAGGTATGGCTTCAACCCACTTTGACACGTAATCGACTGCGACTAAAATGTAAGTAAACCCATAAGAAGAAGGAAATGGGCCCATATAGTCGATCCCCCAAACATAAAAAATCTCTAATTCCTGCCAAGAGGTGAGAGGCATTTGGTCACATTTAGAAATATTACCCGTCCTTTGGCATTGGTCACATGAAAGCACATAATCATACGAGTCTTTAAAGATGGTAGGCCAAAAGAATCCGCATTGTAGGACTTTCCTAGCCATTTTTGGGAACTCATGTGACCACCATAGGGACCAGAGTGGCATTGTTCCAAAATGGCAATGCTTTCTTCATGGGACACACAACGAAGATATAAACCATCGGTGCAAAGTCGAAACAAATAAGGTTCATCTCAATAATAATTTTTGACATCATGTAAAAATTTAGCTTTAGAATGTCCCGTATACTCGGGATGCAATACACCTGCAGCTAAATAATTTACAAAATCAACAAACCAAGGAGATTGAGAGTCAACCTTGAGCAATTGGTCATCGGGTAAGGATTCATTTATTGGATTTTCATCAATGGGGCTATAGCTAAGTCTACTCAGGTGGTCAGCCACGACATTTTCAGAGCCCTTTTTGTCTAGGATTTCTAGATCAAATTCCTGTAACAACAAAATCCATCTTATGAGTCTAGGCTTGGCGTCTTTTTTGGTCATGAGGTAGCGAATAGCTGCATGATCAGTGTAAACAACAACCTTCGAACCAACAAGATATGAGCGAAATTTATCAAATGCATAGACAATGGCTAGCATTTCTTTTTCAGTGACTGTGTAATTTCGCTGAGCCTCATCTAAGGTCTTGGATGCATAATAAACGACATGGTGTTTTTTGTCAATTCTTTGTCCTAAAATGGCACCTACAGCAAAATCACTAGCATCACACATGATTTCAAAGGGTAAGGACCAGTCAGGAGCACGGATGATAGGAGTGGTGGTGAGAGCCTTTTTCAAACATAAGAATCTCTCCATGCATGCCGTATGAAAATGGAAAGGCACCTCCTTTTGAAGAAGATTGGTGAGAGGTTTTGTAATTTTTGAAAAATCACAGATGAATCGCCGATAGAAACCGGCATGTCCCAAGAAAGCTCGGATGTCTTTGATTGAGGTGGGAGGGGGAAGCTTGGTGATGACCTCAATCTTGGCTTGGTCAACTTCAATGCCCCGGTTCCTCACCTTATGGCCCAGAACAATACCCTCCTTGACCATGAAGTGACGTTTTTCCCAATTAAGGACTAAATGTGACTCGATGCATCTGTCAAGAACAAGGGAGAGGTTTCCAAGGCAAGAAGTGAAACTATCTCCATAGACAGAGAAATCGTCCATGAACACCTCCATGACAGTCTCAATTAACCCTGAAAAAATGGCAGACCTACATCTTTGAAAGGTGGCTGGTGCATTGCACAGGCCAAAGGGCATTCGTCTCTAAGCATATGTACCAAAAGGGCATATGAAGGTGGTCTTCTCTTGGTCTTCATGATGAATGGGAATCTGATAAAAACCTGAGTAGCCATCTAAATAGCAAAAGTATTGTTGATGAGCTAAACGTTCGAGAACTTGATCGAGGAAGGGAAGAGGGAAGTGGTCTTTCCTAGTTTCTTTGTTGAGTTTCCTGTAGTCAATGCACATCCTCCACCCTATGACTGTACGGGTGGGGATGAGCTCATTTTTCTCATTCCTAACGACCGTGGTCCCACCCTTTTTGGGGACGACCTGGACCGGGCTGACCCAAGGGGAGTCAGAGATGGGGTAGATGATTCATGCAGTCAAAAGTTTAATCACTTCAAGATGGACAACTTCCTTCATGTTTGGGTTGAGTTTCCTTTGTGGGTCTCGGGAAGGTTTACTATTTTCAATCATTGGGATTTTGTGGATGCAAATGGATTGATCTATCCCAACCAAATCCGTCATTTTGTACCCTAAGGATGTTCTCCTTTTCCTAAGTTCTCCCATAAGCATGTTTTCCTGTTCAATGGTAAGGTCAGAATTGATAATAACATGGCATAATTGTTGTTCATCCAGAAACACGTATTTCAGACCTATGGGGAGAGCCTTCATTTTCGATGCCTTTGGTGGTTCAGGTTGTTCTTCTATGGTGGAGATCATCTTAAGGTCTCCAGTCTCAGCACATGGGATTTCCTCAAAGTTGTCCAAGTGAATCTTAAATTGATTTGTTGGTTCGTTATCAAAATCACATTCGGCGGGGATGGTGAGAGCACTGCATAGGGGGTCATCAACTAATTCCCATTCTTGCCTTAGTTGGTTTAATTCATCAATGCAATCAAGGAGGTAGACTTCTTCCTCAAGACTAGGTCCCTTCATGCTTTCAAATACCCTAAACTCTAGGTTTTGCTTCCCTAGTTTTAACACAATGGTACTAGCCTCAACATCAATTAAGGCACAAGCAGTGGCTAAGAAGGGTCGTCCGAAAATGAGGGGGTAGCGTAAATCTTCTTTGATATCCATGATCACAAAATCACAAGGGACGTATGCATCATTTCCAACTTTAACCGGAATGTCCTCTATGATTCCCATGGGTTTAGTTGTGGATGAGTCGGCCAATTGAATGGTCATAGCTGTGGGTAACATGTCATTGAATCCTAGTCTTTTGCAAAGACTATATGGCATGATGGATATACTAGCTCCTAAATCTGCTAGGCCTTTCCTACAAGCATTGTCACCTAGGTAACATCCTATTCCAAAAGAACCTGGATCCTTATGTTTTTTAGGCATCTTACTTAGGATAATGTCGGAGGTAGTTCTAGCAAGTTTAACAGTCTCATATTCTTTGGTAACATACTTCCTAGTCAAGAGAGATTTCATGTACTTGGACCAGGCAGGCATGTCTGCCAAAGCATCAAGGAAGGGAATGTCAACATGTATTTTTTTCATAGCTTCCCTAAATTTCATGAAGCGGGCATCAAGTCTTGTTTGTTTGAGGTGGGCTTGATAGGGAGGTCAGGGTTTGTAAACTGGTTCTTCATCTTCTACTTGAGGGTTTTCAGGGACGGATGGTTTGGGTGTGGTTCGGGTTCGACAACTACCATGTCCTCATTCTCAAATTCTAGAGGTGGGTCTGAAGGGGGAGGGGTGTGCACTTTTCCCGAACGAGTAGATACTACCTTGAGTTGTTCGGGATGTTTGGGGTTGTTTTCAGGCTGTCCTGCAAAAGTCCCAGCAGGAGGTTTTTGTTGGGCAAACAAACGGGCTAACTGTGCGTCAGTTGCCTTTTGATGGGCTTGAATGGCCACGAGGGTTTGTTCTATGCTTGCCAAGCTAGGATGACTAGGGGGGAGGAGGGTTGGCATTTTGAGGTGGTTGGGGAGGTTCAGTTTGGTTTAGATGTTTGGGTGGAAGGTTTAGATTTTGGAATTGTTGGTAGTGTTGTCGATTTTGGTGATTTCCAAAATTTCTTTGATTGTTGTATGGGAATCCAAGTGGTGGTCGATTGTTACTTTGAGGGTAGGGAGGCCTTTGCCGAAGTTGGGTAGAGTTCTCGACACCTGAGGGGTTCCCATACTGAAAACCAGGATGATTTCTAGGTTGGTTGGGATTGTAGTAGCCTTGGCCTGGTATTGTATGAATTGAATTGAGGTCTTCTGGTTGTTGACCTACTTCAGGTTGCACGGGCATGTTGTAGAGGTATTGACAATGGAGGGTGGTATGGTTGTATCCTTGGCAAATACCACAAAGGGAATCCATGGCTTTAAGTTGTTGGGGGTGACTCCCTAAGGGTGACCAGTGATGACTCTAACCGATCTTGTTTTAGGGCAATTAATTTTAGGCTTTCCGCTATGCTTTGGATATGATTATTAACTTCTGCCTTGGCTACCTTAAGGATTCCTCCAATCCCTCTTCTAGCCCTTGTTTCGGAAGCCCGTTTAAATACCTCCCATGCGCTAGTTAAACTTTGATGCATGAAATTTCCTCCAGATGAGGAATCAAGAAAAAATTTGGTATCTTCATCAACACCACGGTAGAAAATCTCTATGAGTTGGGCTTGAGAGATGTCATGGTGGGGGCACTTCCGAAGTAAATCCTTGAACCTTTTCCATGCTTCACCTAAAGACTCTCTTGGGGACATAGAAAAATGAGTTATTTGACCCCTAAGTTCATAGGTGAGAGACGGGGGGGGGGTAGAATTTTTCAAGGAACTTGCTTTGTAAAACTTCCCAAGTTGTGACATGTTCTTCACTCTCCATGGTGTTGTACCAGCTACTAGCTTGGCCAGACAGGGAATACTTAAACAACCTAAGACGGATGTCATCTTCAGAGACACCCGGGAGTTTGTTCAAAGAACAAAGGTCAATGAACCTTTGGAGATGATCTTGACAACTTTCCCCATTGTTGTCTGAAAAGGGGTTGGCTTGCATCATGGTGATCCATTGTGTTCGGATTTCGAATTGTGGAGCAATAATATCAGGGGGTATAACTGGATGTTGTGCATAGGCCGTTTTAGGAACAAAAAAGTCTTTTAATTGTTTTTGTCTTTCGGCTTCCCTCCTATCGGCTTCTATGGTTTCTTGCTCGGCCCTAAAGGCTGCTCGCAAAGCGGCTTCTCTTTCCGCTTGTTCGGCTTGGATGAGCTCTCTTTGAGCTGCGAGAGCTTGGTCGATCCTACGGGCGACCTCGTCTTTGTTCATTCTCACTATATTTTGACGGTTTAAATGATGAAAGGTCCTTTCTATTTCCAGATCAAACAGTTGAAAGTTGTCGTTCGGGCGTCACATGCACAATTAAAGCAGTTATTCGTGTGCAGAAAAAAACATACTGCCGGAATGGAAACTCGGCAGAAAGAGGAGTACACTTCCGGAATGTTACTCGGAAGGCATGAAAAAAAAAGAAATTTTTTTTTTCAAAATTGTTTTTGGGGTTCGAAGAAAAACAATCCGTTGTCCCCGGCAACGGCGCCAAATTGATACTCGTCGTTTTGCAATATCAATCACTAAGATGGTTAATCCTAGAGTTTAAACCTTTTTTACTTCCAGTTTTAAGGGTAGTATAGAAGGGTCGATCCCATAGGACAACTATTAGAGATTGTTCTTTAGAACCCAAAAATTGAAGAACTTTATTATTTGTTTTTGGTATTTTTCTTTTTATTAAAGCAGAAAGTAAAGTCCGGTTGGGGTTTTGTATGATTACACTAATGCAAGAATAAAAGTAATTAACAAGAATAAACATGCACAAGAAAATAACAAAAAGATTGTTAACACAAGAAAAACTATGTGAATGGAAGACTAAGGATTAAAGCAAACAAAAGATGTGGTGATTAAATCAAGAGAAAGAAATCGAGGCTCGTAAGGGTTTTCACCACCTTAGCCTAGGCGATAATAACTAAATCTTAAACGACGATTTGATGAAGGCTTGCGAATTAAAAACTCACAAAAGAGAAACTCCACATGAGCCCATTGGTCTTGGTGCTCATGCTTCCTAGTTTATCATCCTAAAGGACGAAAATCCACAGTCATATCAAAACGTCTATGTAATCGATTTTATTGTTCTAAATCCGGATTTCCATGGTCATATCCATCCGGATTAACATGCGATCTGAAGATCAATCATTCAATTAAAATCGATTACCATCTGATCGTTTAAGAAGAAGTCGTTAAAACCATGGCTAAGGGGTTATTCCCCTTACCCCGATAAAAGACTACTCACACATGGAGAAAGGGGAGACAGAGGAAGAAAGAATTGAAGCCATAGTCTAGCCCAGAAATCAGGAAATTAATCCTTATGCTAGAGACGATGAAATGGATTCACTCTTTGTTCCTTGCTCTAGAAATTAAGAATGGAGAAGAGAAGATTGAACTAAGGCGGGAACAAGAGACAAGAGCTGAGTAAGAAAGAACAATGCTTGAATTAAAACTACTTTATTGCATAATAAAAAAATGATTACAAAACTTGTTGCTTCAGAATCCCAATACAAGAAATCCAAGATGCCCCTAAGAGGAGGAAGTGCCCCTCCTTTTATAGTAGAAGGAGGGGGGTACATTTAGGTTTAGGGTTCTTTGGGTGATGACGGTTGGGAATTTCTGCTGTATGCGCGCCGCCAACCGACCGGTTCGGCAACTAGCCGATCGGTTGGAAGGTTCTGGAACACGCAGCCAGTCAGCCACTCGATCGGCCGCCAACCCTAGTTAGGGTGGCAGCGTAGTAAAACACCATTATGTGCTGCTCGACAATGGGCATCAGCCGAGCGGCTGGTAGCTAGAGTCGGGCGATCCCAGCCGTCGCCTGGTGAGATCAACGATCGATGCTTTGAAGGTGAAACGAGTGTTTCATGATGTTAGACGATCGGTTTGATTATGTGAAACGATCGGTTGAGTTACTAACCGATCGTATCAAGTCTTGAAACTGCAATAAAATGTACATCATTGTCAAATTTGTGATAGAACGAGAAAATATCAATTTGTGCAATTTTCAAGAGATGAATGGATAATTTCTATGTGACAAGCTTAATAATTCGCAGAAAAAGGTGTGCTAAATAGCACGCATCAGGAACCCAGACCATGACCCCTCCTATAAATAGAGGGGTACTAGCGGCTTCCCAGAGCACAACACCTACAATTGAGAATCATATGATCTGACAATTGTTGTCCTCTCTAGTTGTGGTAACCAAGAGAGCCCAAGAAAGTCCTACCCGATTAGGGAGGGATAGCAAGGGAGAGAACAACTATGATCATTGTTGTGGGAGACCAAGTTGGTGACTAGTACGCCAACGGGAGGGACAACTCCTTCCTGTCTATTCTAGTTGGACAACACAAGTTCTAGGAGGTCTGTGTAGACTTCTCTAGAGGCCGAAGGCTGTTGTCTGTCACTAGGAGGGCATCTTCAACCAGAAGTCCGTGACGAGAGAAGCTGTTGTAGAAGACGATGTTTGAGTCTACTGTCTGTGGAGGAGCAGTCAGACGAGTCCTAGTGCAACTAGGAGTCAGAGTTGTGCAACTACAACGACAAGGATTGTCCTTGGACTTGCTCCAGGACTAGGTATATCCTCGAAACTATCCTTTCCATCTTATAGTTATTGACACAATCCATTGATTATGGGGAATATGGTAGATAATTTTTTTGTTTTCATAGCTTGAACTTTAGACATATTTCCCTATAGTGGTATCAGAGCCAATGTCAATCTATTATATTATGGGATAATTGATATGATTAGATTTTGGTTGTTATCATTCTATTATTACATGCGATGTGAATAATATCTTGTCAAATCCAATACCATGACAATCCTAAACGAATATATATGGGGTTGTTTGCAAGTGTTCAAGACTCAGCGGTGGTTAGGCTATCTACTTTCATTGATCATCTTGATCAAGCAGTTCAAACACTATATCATCAATAAGAGCAATAGCCAAAGGTTCAGTCAAAGTGAGTTCAGTGAAATATGAAATAGGTAGTAAATTGGTGGACCAACTCAGTCAGAAAGAGGATTGATTTTCATTACAACCTCTCTTTACTTGACCTAATCACAATGTGGAAAAACACAAAAGAGGGGGCATAAGCTATTGAATTTAGGATATGGCATTTTGACTAAAGAGTGGAACCGCTTACTTGCCCTCGTCCTCTAGGCATCTTTCTTTTAGTTTGAACTACCTGCCGGAGGGGGTCACATGACACCGGGCTCGCCATAGAATCCTACCTATTTCCTACAGATTGACTCTTCAGGTCTAGACCCAAGGACATCTAATTCCATGTCAGTTCCTTTCTTTTCACCTTTGCCTTCGTGTCACCCGCTACCTCTAGTAAGCAGCCCGATAAAGAAGAAGGTCAAGTCCTATTCATACTGACTTTTTTTAGTAGTTTCCCCCTTTCTCAACTCGGAGAAAGCCTGGCAATGTAGCAGATTCTCGACTTCAAATATAGATGTTCATATATGAAAAGATCACATTGGATTATGTAACACTTGGAAAGTCTCATCATATCCCATGTCATGAGATGATGTCCAACTAAAATCAACCCTCCCTTTTTCGTTTACATCTCTTTACTCCTGACCAGATAGTTTCTTCTTGGGAAAGCTATCAAGCATAGCCTAACCAACTAAATGCTTGATCGTGGAATGACCTATGCTTGATTTCCTATCCTCCTTTACCACCCACACATCAACATAATCAACCGTTCATCTAGAAACATACATCCAGTCGAGACCCTAAACCAATGCCCATCTATCTATGATTCATACATCTCTTCCTTCCCTCGATCTTCCACATCAGAATGACTATCTAGCCACGAAGCGTTCTGTTGCATTTTCAGTGTCCATCCAACAACTCTACTTTCATTCTCCAAATAAAGTCAGTGCCAACCTCCCTGCCCAATCTGATAGAAGAGTCTTTTTCTTGATAGGGAAGGGATCATTAAGTACATTAGTAAAATGTTAGAGCAATCCTTGATTAGAAAGATGAGGGGAAGAGACCCAGTAAGCACAGGTGCTACAGTAAGGACTTTCCATGTTCGTTGGTTTGCTCTGATATGTGGATTCATCAAGATATTAGTTGCACGTATCACTCGATTGTATCTAATGATTGTAGATGTCACCATCCCTGATTACTAGATTGCACTCCCTGATGGGAGAAGGAAGCCCCAAACTCCACCTCTTGTTTGTATATGGACTCCAATCCCAAAAGAATCAACCTCCAGAGGTTTTTGGATACCAAACCAAATGGGTAGGACTACACATATATTTTGGATACATAGGCGATGAGATGCGCAAAAACAACCACCCAACCCAACACCATCAGGGCGGACAGACCAAAAAGGGGTTCAAATCCTTCCTCCTTTCTTGTGGACCATCCTGTGTGGATGATGGGAAGGAAAGAAGAATTTGGAAATGAAATTTTTGGAATTGTCTCATTATTTGTTATTTCCAGGTCTTTTCATTGCATTCACTTACAACAAGAAAGAACCACCATTGTTTGGTGCATCACCTACATTTTGGTGTATTCTTCTTCCTTTCCTTGGTCTTTTGTTGCGTCATATTCCAGAGAACTTATCCCCTCCCAACATCTACACCATGGAGGCACCTTTTTTTTATCAAATCTTAGGGACATGGTCTAATCATGAGGGCAGTATTTTAACATGGTGTCAGATCCTAAGTTTTTATGGATTCCTTCTTTGGTGTCGACTCCAAAGCCAAAATGTGTCAAAACAAAGAGGCCATAGAGAAAGAATTTCTTCTTCCTTTATTTCAAACTTCGTGACCATTCGGTACCTCCAACTACTTTTTGGGGTTGCACCCCAGTTGTACACTCCCTTCATTTGTAGAGCTCTTGTTGATTTTGAACTGAGTTCATGAAGGAAGCAGGTTTTTCACGGTTTTTTGATGCGCCTCTTGATCTTTTTTTGAGAAGGAAAATAAGTTTTTCTCCTTTGGGTGTTGGACACTCCAGTGGTTCATGAGAAGGAAAAAGGACTCATCCAAAACGATTGCTCCCAGTCGTCCTCCCTGGCCCCTCTGACGTTAGAACTCTTTGGACCGATGAATAACGGATTGACGGAGCTCTTAGCATTGATTTATTTTTCTCTCTTTTCCTATCAGTGAGTTTTGATCTTTTTGTTCAAAATTTCTTCATTCGTACCAAACTGCTTGAGGAATCAAATCATGTGCTACAAGATTCCATATTATCCATACATCCTCCTTGCATTTATTCTAGAGAGGTAGCCAGTGCTATGGGCTTTGGATTATGTAGATCAAAAATGATGAATGGGACTTTGGCACTCCACTCGCTGCTAATGCGGAAGGATGCCATCGAAAAGAATGGAAGGCTGCTTCACTCTGTTGGATGCGTCAGATCCCAAAAAAGAAGCTTGCTCTTTACCTGATCATGGTGAAAAATGATGGTGGTTTCCTTTCCACCGAAGCCTTCTCATGTTGCTTCAACTTAGCGTTTTTGCCTTATCTTTGCAAGGAGTGCAACCCTTGCTCCTACGGGTGAAGTGTGTCATTCTCCATGGTATGAATGGAACATCTACTTCTCCTCTTTGTTGGACCGTCGACGCAAACATAGTGGTCTCTGACCAGAACCAGGAAGAAATTTGAATTTAGATCTTGATGTGTTAGTTGTTTTTAACCGCAGGCATCTCGCCAGGAAGTTGGTGGGCTTATCATGAATTAGGTCGGGGTGGCTGGTGGTTTTGGGATACCATAGAAAATGCTTCTTTTATGCCTTGGGTTTGTGCTACAACTTGTATTCATTATGTAATTCTACCCCTTCTTCATTCTTGGACCTCACTTCTCTATATTGTAAATCTTCCATGAGGTGTCTTAGGAACCTCTTCAATACAGTCTAGATTGCTAGCTCCCGTTCATAGTTCTGCGACAAATGATACACGAGGCAACTTTTCCTTATGGTTTCTCCTTCTAATTACCAACATCTCTATGATTCTTTTCCCCCAGATGAAGTAGCAGGCATCAATCCATAAAATCCATAAAAAAGAGATGGATGTGGCACAAAGTACTCTCGTGCACCTACATCACTCATTCCCCTCCCCTCTCTTATAACTGGCTCATTTAGAGTCAACAACATCAGATTTCATCTTGTGTATCACATTTCACTCCAAAGAAGCATTGGATACAGTCCATATATAAAGGACAAACCTCATGCTTATGTCTATGTCTTTTGTCAACACTCAACACTAGTAAATCCACTTAGAAATCCAACGGAAAGAGGTCCTATTTATTTTCTAGATAGAATAGAGTGAATTTTGTATAGGAAGGATTTGTTTAGGGCCAAATCGAGTAGGTTTTTTTTGACTTTTTTCTTTCTTGTTCCTTATAATGGACTCCAACTAGCACTACCAGATTCTAAATGAGTTAGAACATGGGCCTCAGATTGATCGTGAATTTGGTTTACCTGGGGAACCTGGTGGGTACAACTAGGACTGACATGTTGTTGACCGACAAAATCAAGTCAAGTGAAAACATATACTTGAGTTTTGATAGGGGACCTCTTCTTTATTTTCCTAGAGGTCTGTGATGTATGGACCAACACATGCTAGTTCTATCATTCAAGTCGAGTTTCATAGATTTTTGGTGAGGGGTCTCCTTTGCCTTCGGTATATACTCTTCGTGGTCACTCTCCACTTTGTCCCACCACTTTGTGGTCTAGACTGTAGGAGAATGGGTTTCTCCTGGGAGTCACAGATTATGCGTGGGTGATGATATTGTCATCACAAACCACATTCATACTCATTCAATTTGTCTTGCATCATTTTTTTGAGTTTGCTAAGAGATTTTGTGTCCTTCAGAAGGACTCTGTCATAGGAGGGGAACGTCTATCCATAAAGGTGTGCCCCATATTCTATCAGTTAAAGTGCCAATCCTTCTCCAACATCTAGTGGCTATAAAATGGGAGCTGAATCAGAGAAATCCCGCATAAGCTACTTCCACTAACTATTTATTCTGCCATTACATTAGTTGGACTTTTTCTCTAGGTCAGTGCTTATTCATCCCCTTGTGGGGAGATGAGCTATTTTCATTCTTGAATGAGACCTTCAACAATCCATGTTTTCCAATGAGAGATAAAGGTTAGAGAAAATAGTCCATCTCTAAGATAATCCACCTTCTTTTACTGCTAAAAAATGAATCACCCCTAAATCTAGCAACTCATGATCATCCAGAACTAGAGAACCCATCTAACTGCAAACATTAGGTACTTGTTGGATGCCACTAAAGAGCATGGATAGATACCCTACCCAGATCTACAGCCAAAGGTGCGAACCTAGTTCTCACCAAATCCCACATCTCCAATGCCAAATCATCATACATTCATTCTTTCCTTCTCTGATGACATCTGTGTAGTAGGGTGGGTGAAGACAAAATATATAGGAGTCTGAGGAAACATATAGATTGTGGCATACCATTTCAGCTATCATAAATGCATCCCCCTCCATTCTCGAGGAGGGTGCTCACCATCATTCAGGACTACCCACTATCTTTCATTCATCAAAATCCTTAGGGAGCACTCTTTATAGAAGACAGTGCCTCCCCTATAGGTCAATTCATTCCTCAACCGAAGGTGCCACGCTATGGCCCTCCATGCGAAGGGTCAAGTAGTTGAGACGTGAGAAGGACTGATGGATGTTCAGATATGATTACAATAAAGAAATTATAGGAATCAGTCTTGTGCCTCCGCCAGAGTTTCACCTAGAAGTGGGTCTTAGAAGACTCAGGGATGATGAGGGTGGCAGAGGCTTCATCATCTCTCCACCATTTATTGTTACGGCTCACGCTCACAAAATTCCCTTTATGTAGGTTCCAACCAAGAAATCATTGCCCAACACATATAGGGTGGAGGAACGCTTCGATGAACTACTTAACCTGGTTCATATTTACTTAGAAAGTCTCGAGTTTGTCTTCTCAATGTCGTGGTGGAATCCATGTTCCATTATGGAGGCTTACTCATTCTTACTATAGTTCATCCACACCCATGGTGAACAGTGATCATCAGGTGTCCTATGGCCCAAGCGTGTGTGTTATGCCCTTTGTTGTTGTGGGAATCAAGCACCAGTGGGATCTGGATGAGTTTCAAGGGACCGTAGGTCCAATCCACTCTAGAAGAGTTGGGTGTGCAACCCTCTCTTATCTGTATTAGTCAAGTGGTTGAAGGGTGTGCCAAAGTATATTCATCACAACTATTGGACTTCTTTCAAGCGTCTCGATATAAAGAAAGAAAAGAACCTTTATAGGTGAGAGGTGACACTGCTAAATACAAATCCCTCAATCAATACTTGAGAATTTCCATCCATCCCAATCATGTTTATTTTTTTAGTTAGAGGAGCTCCAAGTTTTTTTTGGAATAGACGATCCATTTATAGATGTGGGTACTAGAGTAGAGGTCAAATACCCATGCATCTTTTGTTTGCTTACTGGAAGAAATGAAGGTTTTTTCATGGAGTGCGTCTAGTCTCATACTGGATCTTCCTCTAAAGGAGCCACATAAGTAAGAGGGATGATATATTGACAGATGAATCCCTAGACCATTTCCTACCTACTTTACTGGCCCTACCCCCTACTTGAATGAAAGCACTACGCCAATTGATCCAATTTTTCTTATTCCTTACTCTATTGGCTAACTCGCAGGACTACTTGACCAGTGGAACTACTCCATTCCCTTATAAGTTATTCATGAAGCCCCTCTACATACCCCTTTCATTTAGCCCAAGAGATTTGACTCAAATTGGACAAGAACCAAAGATGCTAGGCCTCACTCCTTATGACAAAGTGGTCACTAAAGAAACCTTTCAAGGTAAGGGTTTTTTCAATCTGAATTTAGATAGAGATGAAGAATCCTAGAGTCACTAATATGAGGCCCACTGCACTTTTCTTCTCTCCTCGGCAGACAAGGTCAATTGAGAGGAAGGATTTGACATCTCTCTTTGGAGATGAAACCTGACATTGATTCCACCTCCATTGCTGGAAAGGATAGCGTTGGATCTTTAGCGGGATCATAGGCAGAGGAAAAGTATAGTCTTGGGACAGATAAGGAAAAGAAGGGGATCTTTATTACAGACAAAGGTATATATATATATATATATATATATATATATATATATATATATATATATATATATATATATATATATATATATATATATATATAAAGAGAGAGAGAGAGAGTCAGGCTAGAATACACTCGAGTGTATAGATCACGCCGTACACCCCAATTTCAGTTTGCCTATCTAGACCATGTTTTCCAAAATCTAATCCATTGATCTTCATGGTTACAATAATAATAGGTCACAAAAAAATTTTGAACTCATTTGGATGAGTGTAAATCACTCATCCAAGGACAACAAAGTCGACGCACAAAACTAATTTGAAATACATAATTTTTGCCTCATTTAGATGCACGACCTATAAGTGTCCAAATGAGATAAAATTTATTATATAGTATGTTCTTATGATAATTAAGAAGATCAATGGTTTAGATTTTTCAAAAATTTATTGCATTTTAGAAAATGACTGAGGTGTATGGTGCCTCCGGTACACTCGAGTGTACACTAGCCTGACTCTCTCTCTCTCTCTCTCTATATATATATATATATATATATATATATATATATATATATATATATATATATATATATATGCAATTTACATGTGTCACCCTAAAAGAGGTTTTGATGGTGGATGTGGTTGTGTGGTTGGTTTATCCTTTTATCTCAGTATGCATACCGAGCCTCTATATTATCTTCCCCATGTAAAGTTAATTCTTTCCTACCCTTGCTCCCCTCAAATGTAACTTGAGGTTTCTTTATAATCATGTAAAAGTAGGATACTTTCCTATTATGATGAAGAAGATGACTCCTCAATGATGATCCAACCTGATGGAGGACCAAATAGAAAGAGATGGACGAGCTGAACCGATCGGATGGTGGGCCCAACCGATCACCTAGAGGAGCCAGCAGATGGTGGACCGGAGGAACCAGACGACCAGTGAAATGACCAAACAACTGGCTAGGAGGCGAGCCGATAAGTTCAAGGGTTGAACTGATCAACCCAAATTGGCAAGCACATATCTTCATTAACAACAAGTTTCTGCATGAGATGTAGACCTAGGATGTGGTAATTCCTTGTGACTCCAAAGAATTACATTAGGCTGGCCATAACCATCACTTTCATTTATTGCATGTTTTGTAGTGGGATATATCATGTATATGATGCATACTATATATTTGGTGATTGGATAAAGTATATGTATTTATACAAACTCCCTCAATTAAAATATTAGGTCTTAGATGCTTTCCTAAAGCAGCACACATGAAGAGCTTGATCGACCAAGCATATGTTATGCTAAATCATGGTGCACTATCTATCTCATGTAAGTGTGATGATAGATATGTAGGTTCTGCTAAAGTAGGGTGCATGTTCTATCATGTAAGTTTTTGGGGTCAGGCTTAACTGACAATTCTGAGAGAGTCTATTCCCAAAAGTATGCCAATGATTATGGTAAGGAATAGTGCATATCATCTACCCAAGAGTTGCATATGATGCAATTGGCATGATTTCCTACCTTAATAATTGACTATGGACGCTGGTATAGGGCATGTAATAGTTGAATTATTTTAGATCTTGACCCATGAGAATATTGTACACTACAATATTCCAGATTGATATGTGAGGGCTATCAATCTGAATAAAATAGTGGGAGTGATAATAATTAAAGACCTAATTTATATCATCAAATTTTACAAATCAAATCAAATCAAAAAGAGTTTTTGACAAATGCAATTTTTTTTCTTATAGAATCAAATGACAAACAAATCTGTATTGTGATTGGTCCTGAAGAAAAACAAACTTGATGGGATAAATTTCCACGATTGGTTTTGGACTTTGAGAAGGTTTCTCAATGAAGAGTGCAAGATCTACGTCCTTGACAAACCAGTGCTAAAAATACTTGCTCCTAATGCACCTAGGGAAGAAGTAGATGCTTACTGGAAGCATACCAATGATGCCTTAAAGATAATGTACCTTATGCTTAGCTGCATGAAGTATGAGTTGCATGAGCAGTGTGAGGATATGAGTGTTCTTGAGATGATAACATATCTTAATAAAGTGACACTTGATCTTGTAAAGAAAGAAAGGGACCATATCCTAAAGGTTCTACTTGAGTCAAAGCTGACAGAGGGAACCTCAGTAGAAGAACATGTGCTCAATATAATTTGGACATGTGTATCATCTTGAAGAATCTCATAGTCACAATATACTCCAACTTTTTGAAAAAGTCACGTTTAAAATGCGGATTTATCCCTGGACGTGTGAAACTCCCGAATAAATCCCAATTCCCAAATATTACGTATTATTCCCGTATTTTTTGCGAATTAATCACGTTTAATTCGCCCCCCACTCTATACGTTCTTTTCCCGTATTATACTGGTGAATACTCTTAGTTTGAGTGTATATATGTGTTTGTGTGTATGTACATGCATATATGTGTGTGTATGTAAGTAATAGTTATAGATTTATGTATGCAATATATATGTGCAGAACATATATACACATACATTTGTATACAATATATGTATATATCCTCCGATATTTTCTCGACTTTTTCCCGAATAGTTTACCGTACTTTTACCGTACGTTGACCGCTTTTTATCTGATTTTCCCGCATAATTGCCGAATTCCGAACTTTTCAACTCAACCGAACGTATCCCGTTTACCAAATTTGTGACTATGACTGGGGTTCACCTTGAGCCAAGAGTTGGCCACTGATATGATTCTAAAGACAAGCCAGAATCATATAAACACTTTATTGCATATTATCATGTGAATAATATGACTGGACAGATGTCAGACTTGTTTGCCATATTGATTCATGTTGAAGAAAAATTAAAGAAGGAAAATCCCATGATGGTGATCAGCAGAGTCGAGCCTAAGGATCAAAGCAAGACCAAGAAAAGTTCTAAGGTCGAGCCCAAATCCAAATCTTCAACACTCAATATAAGGAGAAAGAAAAGTGCAAGAGGATCTCATCCTTTGTACTTGAAGGCATTCAGGAAGAAGAAGATGGGGATGGTGATATCCACTTCAGGTATATACGTTATTGAGATATATCTATCCACTTAATCATCATGGGTACTAGATACCAGATACGGATCTCATGTATGCTCTCATATGCAGGATCTGAAAGGAAGTAGGCCTTTGAGAAAAGGCGAGGTGGAACTACGGGTTGCTAATGGCACAAGAGTTGTGGCCAGTGTAGTTAGAACCTATAGTATATCTCTGCCCATAGGGCTTGTAATAGAGTTAAAGAGCTATTATTATGTACCTCCTATAAATACAAACATCATTTATGTATCTTTTATGGACTAGGATGCATTTGAATCCCATATGAAAAATGGTCGATGTTCTATTTCAAAAGATGGGATCTTTTATGGCAGTGCCCCAATATCTTATGCTCTTTACTTGTTAGATCTAAAGACAAATGTATATAATGTTAATACCTAAGACTAAAACTCAAAAAATCAAACAAAACATACCTTTGGCATTGTCTTACCTTCATTGATGACTTTAGTAGGTATGTCTATGCTTATTTAATGAAACATAAGTTAGGAACTCTTGACAGGTTCAAGGAATTTATGAATGAAGTGCAAAACCAACTTGGTAAACGTATTAAGACACTTCATTCTGATAGAGGTGGAGAATACTTAAACTAAGAGTTTGAGAACCTTCTTAAATTCCATGGGATTGGATCTCATTGGACTCCACCTGGAACACCTCAACATAATGGTGTATCAGAAAGAAGGAATCACACATTGCTGGATATGGCATGGTCTATGATGAGTTTATACGACCTTCTTACAGGGGTATGCTCTAGAAACTTCCGCGTTTATACTAAACGGAGTACCATCTAAATTGGGTCAAAAGACACCATATGAGATATGGACCGGGAATCGTCCTAGAATGTCTTTTATGAGGATTTGAGGATGTGAAGCTTATGTTAAGAAAATGTTTCCTGAAAAGCTTGGACCTAGATCTGAAAAATGTTATTTTGTTGGACAATCCAACGAAACTATGGGATACTACTTATATAATGCATCTAACAACAAAGTGTTTGTTTCCAGACATACTGAATTCCTAGAAATGGATTTTGTTTCCAAAGGAATCAATGGGAGGCAAGCGGAACTCAAAAAGGTTCAAGACCAACAAGAAAACATTGAACCAATAGATGAAAAAGAGGAACTAAGAGAATCACAAAGTATTTTGGAATCTCAAATTCGTCAAGTAACACAGGAGCCTCGTAGATCTAATAGGACACACCTTGAGCCTGAAAAATTTGGATATCTTGTAACTCAGGAAGGCAATGAATTGGTCATAGATGATAAGCCAATATCCTATCAAGATGCTATTGAGAGACCAGAGTCTGAGAAATGGCTTGAGGCCATGAGATCTGATATGGAATCCATGTATACCAACAAAGTATGGACTTTGGTGGATCAACTTGAAGGGGTAAAACCCATAGGGTGCAAGTGGGTCTTCAAGAAGAAGATCGACATGGATGGTAAAGCACATACCTATAAGGGCAGATTGGTAGCAAAGGGTTTTAGACAAGTTTAAGGTATTGACTATGACAAAACCTTTTCTCTAGTGGCCATGGTTGAATCCATCAGGATCATGACTGCTCTTGCAACTTATCATGACTATGGAATTTGGCAGATGGATGTTAAAACTACATTACTTAATGGGAATCTTCTTGAGGATGTGTACATGACACAACCTGAGGGATTTATAAATCCAAAGGATGCAAATAAAGTTTGTAAGCTACAAAGGTCAATCTATGGATCGAAGCAAGCATCTCGGAGATGGAATCTTCATTTGGATGAGACAGTCAAAGAGTTTGGTTTTATTAAAAATGAAGATGAAACTTTTGTATACAAGAAGGTTAGTGGGAGCATAGTGATATTCCTCATTTGTATGTATATGACATACTATTGATGGGGAATGGCATCCCTACTTTACAAAAGGTAAAAACATGTCTTGGAAATACGTTCTCTATGAAAGACTTGGGAAAAGAATCCTACATCTTGGGGATAAAGATCTACAGAGATAGATCTAGAATGCTTCTTAGACTAAGTTAGAGAACATACATTGACAAAGTGTTGAAGCGGTTCAACGTGAAGAACTCAAAGAGAGGAAATGTAACATCCTCAATTTTGATAAAATTTAATTAGACAAATATAAGCCATGAATTGATAAGTAATTTCCCTATGGTATTATTCATGGGAAAATAATGCCTTTGTGGCACGAGTTAAATAAATAAAAGGGGTTTTATTTGCAATAATCCATTAATAAAGTTGGATAAAAGAAAGAATGAAGAAATCTAATATGAATGGGATTTTTAATGTAATGGACAATTGATATTGTTAAATATGGAAATATGTGGAATACTCTAAAAAAGTGAGTTGACGTTCATAAATAAAGGATAATGTCTTGATAGTTTACTAAATAATTGAAATATTTACTAATATGCAAATGCCAAAAGAAGATAAAAATGTAGTATTCTAGATATTTAAGAGAGTAATTATCTAGTCATTATTGACAACAAAATGTTTGAGGTAACAAATAGTTTTATCTTATAATAATCATAAGAATCAATTGGATAATCAAAATATGGCAATTGTTCTAAATAAGTTTTTGAGAGAACAAGTTTTGATATATGAAAAATGTTCCTACAAAATTTTCCCCCACAAATGAGGTCCTTCTTATTCATCCTGCACCTCACGCAGGCCAAAATTATCATCCGGGAGAGATTACATTAGTCTGCCCCCATAAATTAGTATCCCAACATCAGCAGGCACAACAACATCTCACCCAAATGCTCATAGAGGCCGATCTACTCACTCTTGAATTCAACCTTGTCAACCAACTTCTCAAGGAAGGAGACCCCTCAGTAAGTCTTCCACAACAGACTGAGCATCCCGAGGCTCGTCAACCACAACCTTGTCTTGTAGACCCTTCACAGAATGCTACCTCTTCTCGCACTCATGCGCCAGGCGTCCCGGGGCTCTGCATCTGAAATAGATCATTGGGGACGAGAATTGACTCCATCGATGCCCACTCTGTAGACATCATAAGCACATATCCCTGGATACAACACACCACCTCCCCTCCTTCCTCGCATTGCATGACCGTTCCAGGTGCTTTGGGGACCTATAGTGGAAACACACTTTCTGGGCAGAGCACTAGTGTTGCCAATGCCCACGACGAAGGCAACGCAAGCAGGTGTCCTTAGGGACCCAGAATCTCCACCGTCCACATCGGGAGAAAGACATCGGGATGCCCACAACAGAATTTCCTACTGGAGCTGGAGATGACCGACCCCCAACCTCATTCCCCCCTATAACATGAGGAGTCTGAACCCCAGCCCCATCCGACTCCTATCTTTTTCTGTTCTTGGCATCAAAGCACCCCAAGCCCTCCAGTTCAACCTCCTCTTCATAAGGGACTATGAGATCACTAATCGGGAAAGACCTCACAGTGTTGGAAGTTGATGCCCCAAGATCCTTCGAATCCTCCTCATCAACGGTGGGGAAGGAGACCTTATCCACCTCCATTGCCCCTCCATCAACCTGACCAAGTGTTTGAGGCATTTCCTCAGACACTCTACGGGCACCTTCCACCCCCAACAGTGAGTTTCCTTGTTCGTCCAAACCCAGGGGTGCCTGATCAGATGGAGCCACAAGCCTTGTCACCTCCCCATCCCAACAGAAGAGCCCATCACCCCACGACAACCATCGACAGCTCTGAGCATCCATACCTTCCTTCCAGATCCAAGGTCACCATGATCGAGAGAAAGAGGAGAGGGAAGAGAGCCGTCGATGCAGTCATCAGGCGTTCCCTGAGCCTGCGTACCCAAAACCAGCCTCGATTCGCAAGAAACAACTGCCTCCAGAGCTCCTACCTATCCCCATAGAGTTTGCGCCGCCTTCAACTAAAGTCTGAAGTTCACAATGGAAGTGGGAGGGGAGAGATCGATTGCCATGGTTCGACCAGTCCACAACCAAGCTCGCAACACCTCCTGTCCAAACCCTTTTGCCGCCAAGACACAGACACACCCCGATCTGGGTTCTGTGCAGTGGAAAAGTGGCCCAGAGTCCTCTGCTCATACCCCGTTGTTGTTCCTGGATCTGCCAGAGGCAACCTCTCAGATGCGTGCCAGGCACTGCTGCCCCAATCAGGGTCCTAGCCACCTGTAGGAGAGATGCAACCAAGAATATCCCCCTTGTGTGAGACCTGATGAGGCCCACGCACCACCACTATCTCCAGGGAAAGCCTCCTGCCTGCCGCCGCCCCTAGGGTGTTGCGGGTCGCACTCCCTCCCATCCACTCCCTCCCACAATAATGGAGTCAAGGAATGACTCATGCCATGAAGTCTTTCCAAAGAGGATAATAACCAATAATCCCAATGTAAGCTATGTGGTGATACACATTCCTTAAATAGTTTTGTCAAACCAAGTCTCTTGGTGTCGAGGTTTAGGGTTAATCAAACCTATGAAGGAAAGAAAGGATGTTTTCATTAGTGGTTTCCTATTAGGAATAGTTTAGACATGACTATTACATTAATATGTAGCCATAATTTGTGATTAAAGCACCAACCTTCATTGAGGATTATGACATGCGATTTCCCTACACAATAGGTATACAAGGAAGGAAACCAGACCATCACCCACCTTTATGTCAAAAGGGTAGGAAACAAACCTAGACCCACTGCCCTTCCTTCTCTCCCGTCGTTACCAACCCCCATCCCTTTGTAACCCTAGGTCCTCTACCTATATAACACATGACCATGGGTTGATCGAGAATATTTCTATAGAGATGCTGAAACAACCAACCTTCTCATGTCGACGCATGAAAAACTTAGATGATGCATCCTAACTCCCCCTCCAACAGTCGAAGCTCTAGGCTGGGAGCACCGTGGTCAGGGCCAAGCCAGTGTCAAAGGATGGGGGGTGCAGTGATAAGGAGGCTGGCAGGGTGCGACAGACGTGTTGTAGCCTTTAGACTTCTATTCCTGAGGACGAGTAGGGTATTAGATGATTAATCACACCAAGGATACTAGGTGACCGAGTGGCAGGCACAGTTGAAGGCAGGAGCCTAGAAGACAGAGTCTTCTATTTGTTGGCAAGGAAGAAAGACTGGGAAGGAGAGAGTATGGCAAAGAGAGTGTGGGAGGAAGCCGGCCCATGGAGTATGGTAGAGGCAAGAGATCTCGAGGTCGGCACCATCAGTCGCATTGGGGTAGGCGTCGGGTTTTGCACCGACGATGGCGTAGGAGGCAGCGTGTGACTACACTAAAGCAGAACACACACACAAGATTTTACGAGGATGAAGGAGATCACAAGATAAATAACCAAATACCCCTAGCGCACGAGGTAACTCATCCACCGAGGTAAGGGTAAAAGAGCCTTTTCATTATATTTTAAACCCCAACTGTGGTGGACCACATGGATGAACTGGCCATGGGCCATTGGCCAGACCTGGACACATGGGCCTTGTATATAATACTCATAATTGTTTACGTGGCCTTTCTGGATTGACCTGAATATCTTTAACTTGCAAAAATCATAGAAAATGATTAGTAGATTAGATGAAAACAAACTTTATATGGAAATTGATAAGAAAAATAAGAGGTGTTCAAATAAAACATGTTTGAGACTCAAGTATACTTCCTATTCCAAAACATTTCCATTAATACATGCTTAGTAAGTGATTAGTACATTAAAACTCTATATTTGGGTATTAACATGTTGGAAACATTAAAAAACCTTTCTTTTATGTTATTATCTGTTATTGACAAACAATATGAGAAATCAAGATATCATGATGATGAGTAATTAGGGTTTCTAATGTGACTAACAATCATGGATGGGGATAATTAGGGTTAAAGAACATATTTTTCTAGGTTGTTAATGAACTTAGTTGAATCTAAGTGCTCATAATTCAAGGATGAAATAGATTTGATAATCATGGAAACACCTAGTATGGATTATGGTTCTTAAGTTATTAAAGTGAGAATCATGGGAATTAGGGTTTCAAGACATAACCCTAATGGTAACTCAATACCAAGAAACCTAAACCCTAGATTAGGGTCGAGAAGATTTTTATCTAATTAAGGTATGGTGATAAGTTAGGATTTACATACTTACATATTTGAATGCTTGATTTGCTTGTGATCATGGCCAAGATAATATATCTAGTAAAGATTAGAATATGTAAAGAATATGCCAGTTCTTATGTGCAATACTTGATGTTTGTATGTGATTATCTTAGTTGCACACATTGTGGTTGCACCCCATGTACACAGTATAACATGTTATACCGATTCACATTTTGTTTGTCGGCATTTTAGGTACCTGCTAATTATGAAGATGTCAAAATGTGATAAACCAGATGGAAGTTACCTAAAAGTATTAAAGATTTAAAAGGAGGATTAAATATCTAGTTACTTCTTCTCAATAGGTATTAGTTTCATCAAAAATAACATGGTAAATTTTATAAACAATATTTGGAATAAATGATATTATTTTCTATTATTTATTAATTGCTAAATATGGATCCTTAGGAAAATATGTAATGGATCTCAACTTGAAGGTTTTTCCTTAGTTGGGCGACGATGAAAGTGAGGGTAGTACAAGAAACCTGCTAGCATTACATGGAGTGACCATCTCTAAGTTTAATGTCCCAGTTCTTGCAAAGAAGGGGAACACATGAGTTTGATTCCATATACCTCAACAATTGGATCAATTATGTACGCAATGTTGTGTACCCGTCCAAACATCTCGTATGCCTTGAGCATGACAAGAAGATATCAGTCAGATCCAGGTGATGCCCACTGGACAACCGTGAAGAACATCCTCAATTACTTGAGAAGAACTAAGGATCGGTTCTTGGTCTATGACACATAAGAAGAGTTGGTGGTAGAAGGTTAGACCGATGCAAGCTTCCTGGATGACAAAGATGATTATAAATTGCAATCGAGATTTTTGTTTTCCTAAACAACGGAGATGTAAGCTGGAAGAGTTCCAAGCAAGAGACAATTATCATTTCTATAACAGAGGCTGAGTATATTGCTGCATCAAATAAAACAAAGGAGGCTTTATGGATCAAGAATTTCATTACAGAACTTGGGGTCGTTCTAAGCATCAATGACACAATCGATTTATATTGTGACAACGATGGAAATATTACACATGCTAAGGAACCCAGATCACATCAACACTCAAAGCATATACAAAGGTGGCTACATATCATACGAGAGATCGTACAATGAGGAGATGTAAAAATTGTAGAGTACAAACTAAGAATAATGTTGCTGACCCCTTAACAAAGGCCCTTTCACAGTAGAAGTAGGATGATCATGTGAGATCACTTGGAATACAATTAATGGGTGATTGGCTCTATGTACAAGTGGGAGTCTGTTGGTATGTATGCCCAGAGATCCAATCATATGATGATTGTAATGACATAACTTGTAATTGATTTGATTAATAAATAAAGGCAAGCTTCTAATTTATTCTGTTTAATTCAGTTTTGAGATAATGATGTGGCATTAAGAATGTGTAGAGACTAATATTACTCAATGATGTATGTCTTCAAGTACGTGACTTGGAAGAAGGAGATCATACAGATGTTAAGAGTACATATACATATTCTCATTATGTCCCTGATCGATTATCATTGATGGATTGATGAATGCATGTGTTTGACCTCATTCTTGGTGTTGATCAATGGGGAACTGATAGAACAAGACAAATTTGATCCATTTCACATAGAACTAGAGACTGAAGGTTGATAGACGACAGTGAAACATAAGATCAGGGTGTGAGTTGTTTGATGATAAAATCTCACTAGTCATGATATGGCCATATCAAACAAAGTAAATAGATACATTTTAGAGAATAATGTATCAGACAGACCCACCACGAGACTTACACATGGAAGCCACCATCATGGAAGTCACAATAAGCTCTCACAATGATGATGGTGGTTGTAGTTCTTAGACCAGAAATCACTACACTCATCACAGTTGTTGGGTATGTTTTGACATCATCAAACATAGTTCCAAAATGTGGGTTGTTATATAGGTGATGATTGGGTGACTTTCACACATGGGGGTAGACTGTGAGTGATAGAAATGGGATTTTTACTTCCTACAAGAGTTTGATTTTCTAGGCCTCTTGATTAGTGAGATTGAGAAATGCATGGCCATGTACATGTGAGTCAATATGTGATATTGAGCTTACATATATCTCAGACAATATGTGCTTAGTTCAAGAAACAAGATTGAATGTAGAAGAGGATGATTGCTCCATGCCTTGAGTTCAATTTGGACATCAGTGATAAAGAAACTATACAAACACTACAAACCATACACATATTGTAGGTTGATGTTGTTCTCCAACTTCCATTTACTTGGGTAACATTGATGTGTGACTAGGCACCTCTCGTTGCTTGTGATGTCATATGTTACTATGGGCAATCACTGCCAATGGAATACGTGGCCTATATGGTCACACACATAGGTCTCGACCTAGAAGAGGAGTTTAATCTTGAATGACAGTTGAATTGATTACTAAAATGTTTATGTAATTGATTCACACAACCAATCAGGATGACTGCACTGCCAAATGCCCATCTCACAGAGTGAGACGGTCATCTGGAGTGCCAAACACTCATCTCAAGGGTTGAGACAGGTGTTTGGAGTGTCAGGTTGATTTTAGTTGAAATTGGCTAAGGTGCGAACCGACCAAACCGACCGGCTCGGCTCGGCTCGGGTCACCAGAATACCATCTGGGTGACCGAGATGGCCGTCTCACATGGGCAATATTGGTCAGTTCGGTAGAAGGAAGGTTCTAGATACTTTTCATAATCATTTTGATTGCACATTACTTGCTGTGCAAGGAATTGATGCTTCACAATTAATGGGAAATGAATTGCCAATTTTTTATGCGATTGGGAAAATGTGAAATGACCATCTCGTAGTATGAGATGACCGTTTGGTATGCCAAATGGGCATTTCAATGGTCATAGGTTGCAAAAATTTAAGATCTTCTAGTCCCTTCCACTCCTACACTGACTGAGAACCCAGACCCTGACCCCTCCTATAAATAGAGGGGTACTAGGGGCTTACTAGAGCATAAAACAAACAATTGAGAATCATTTACTCTGACAATTATTGTCCTCTCTGGTTGTGATAACCAAGAAAGCCCAATAAAGTCATACCCAACTAGGGAGGGATACTAAGGGAGAGAACAACTGTAATCATTGTTGTGGGAGAGCAAGTCAGTGACTAGTACGCTAACAAGAGGGACAAATCCTTCCTGTAGGTTCTAGTAGGTCGATAGGAGTTATAGGCGGTTCATGTGGACTTCTATATAAACAGGAGGCCTTTGTTTTCCTCTAGGAGGGCATCGTCGATCCAACAATCTGTAACGAGCGGAGCTGTTGCAGAAGACGATGTTTGAGTCTTCTATCCACAAAGTAGTAGTCATATGAGTCCCAATGTAAATAGGAGTAAGGGTTGTGCAACTACAATGACAAGGATTGTCGTTGGACTTGCTCCAAGACTAGGTATATCCTCGAAACCATCCTTTCCATCTTATAATTATTGACACAATCCAATGATTATGAGGAATATGGTAGAGAATGTTTTATTTTCCGCTGCATGCTCTGTAGCCATATTTCCCTACATTGTATACCTAGACTGCCAGTTTGAATATGTATCCTCACTTGACATATGTGGTGATAAATGCATAAGAGGGTAGTCACGAGTTGAAACAAATGAAGTTCTTTCTTATGAAGCCAGAAACCATGCTACATGTAGATTTGATGGTTCTCTACAGTTCACACGAAGGCTACTAATACCTAATGTAGGTGATATGAAGTTAGGAATGACACATGAGGTTCATGATTGAAAGTATACATTGTATTTAGGTTCCACTAGTATTTACAAGAATCCATAGAGATCGGATTGGTGTATAGGTATGAATACAGATATCTCAATTTTTAGTGTCTCGACTGCCATGAGGTGAAAGCTTGAACATCAAATTTCTTAAGGTAAGCTAAAAAAATAATGGACATCTCAAAGTGGAAGTAGGATAAGGTCACTGTCACAGAATAAAAAATCCATGAACCAGAGAAGATACCAAAGCGTGAACGTGGAAGTAAAAACATTAATGAACAATAAATTTAGTGTATACACCATAATATCTCAACCATTAACACATAGTATTAGTACAAAATGAATTATTCCAACTTACTTTGACATATTTAAAGGAGGAATTTTACAAGTTTACACTTGTGTACACTAACTAGGATCTTTACACAATAGGTACAATTGTACAATCGCTCACATACCATCTTTTCCTCCTATGATACCTATGGACCTAAAACATTATTAAAATTGGGAAACAAGTCAGAACAAATGTGTTGCGTACGTGGTGCTCATAAAGGACATAGCTACTGAACAAAGAAGTATAACTGTACAATATTAAAAGTATGCTTGGCATAGCTAAAATTAAAATGATCAATTGAATATTTGGAACTCTAGTTTAAGGAACACAATTTTTATTATGAATTTTCCATAATGCTAAATTAATATGATTCAATTTCCATCACCCCAACCTTAGTGGGGGCTAGGCCATTGGGATCCATCTCTCCAATCAATGTTGGAACCCAAAATGTACAAAGAACATCACACTTCAAGATGATGGGACTTTGTTTCGTCATCATCATCATCATCATCATCATCATCATCATCATCATCATCATCATCATCATCATCATCATCATCATCATCATCATCATCATCATCATCATCATCATCATCATCATCATCATCAAGCAATCATAGTGGGATTATCATTTATGTTCAAGGTTTTGTAATATATACATATCTACAGAAATAAGTTTTTGAATAGGAAAGATGTATATCAAACAAGTAGTTTACCTGAGAAATTTACAAAAGGAATAGCAAAGTGTCAAGAGATGTACCATATTATATATACATACTATGCACCTAGTCCCAATGGACGAGATAGTCATCAATAGAATAGTCCCACATTTTTGAATTAGAAAGTTTCTAATAAGTGTTAAGAGATGTACTATATTATATAGACATACTATGCACCTAGTCCCAATGGACGAGAGAGTCATCAAGAGAATAGTCCCACATTTCTGAATTAGAAAGTTTCTAATAAGTGTCAAGAGATGTACCATATTATATATACATACTATGCACCTAGTCCCAATGGACGAGAGAGTCATCAAGAGAATAGTCCCACATTTTTGAATTAGAAAGTTTCTAATAAGTGTCAAGAGATATACCGTATTATATATACATACTATGCACCTAGTCCCAATGGACGAGAGAGTCATCAAGAGAATAGTCCCACATTTCTGAATTAGAAAGTTTCTAATAAGTGTCAAGAGATGTACCATATTATATATACATACTATGCACCTAGTCCCAATGGACGAGAGAGTCATCAAGAGAATAGTCCCACATTTCTGAATTAGAAAGTTTCTAATAAGTGTCAAGAGATGTAACATATTATATATACATACTATGCACCTAGTCCCAATGGACGAGTGAGTCATCAAGAGAATAGTCCCACATTTCTGAATTAGAAAGTTTCTAATTCAACTGGACCATCTAGATCATTGGTCATCACCTGATTTACAAATTAATCATCATTAAAAAATGGTCATCATTATTCATAATATTTATGTATGTTTTAGGGTTTGGGGCCAAACCTAGGCTTCAACAGATATTATGGTGTTATGATACTTTTATACAGAACAAGAGGTCATTATTATAGTTTGTCTCAATTTTCATATGTTTTTGATGTTCAATCAATCTAGTTTGTAGTATTAAAGTTAGGTTTAAAAGCATATAACTGGTCATTAATGACAAAATATCTAATATTGGGCAATAAAACTATGTACTGAGTTCGTATATGGGTTCCAAACACTCTTGGGGTTTAAAGCACGTCGTTTCATAATTTTCCTTGATGCTAATAATATTTATACATTTTAAAAGAAGCATATGTAAATTAAAAACCACCAATACTACTTCTCTAAAGGTCTTCATCTAGGGTTTTACAGAAAAACAAACATTTTTGTGAGTCTAGGGATATCTTTAGGGCATTTATTGGCAATGGGATCTATTCATGGGGCATCAGAAAACTGGTTTTGGGTCGGACAACAATCAAGTTGATGCAAAGTAACAAAACTCAGAATCGGCCCCGAATCAATTTTTTTCTACAAAGTTGTATTCCCATAACCGGATCCAGTTTCGTAATGTGTAACCCGAAATCGAATATAGATCGTATAATTTTGTTAGTTGTTCATACATGATTAGCACTTGTATGGTCTAAATTTCCCAACCCAAATTCAATCCGGGTTGAACGAATTACCACCCAAAATCAACCCAGTTGCATATCAGACATCAATGTCTAAACCTCGAACCTACCCTTATTGACGAAATAACAAAATTGGATTTTATCCAGGTCAAAACGGAATCAAATTTACATATTCAGACAAAATTTGACTACCCTATCTATTTATTATGACGATTACAAGTCCAGACAAATTGACAACCTTATCTATTTATTATGACGATTACAAGATCTGAGTATTATTTGAGAAAAGAAAAAGGTATTTACCGATTTGGTATTAATTGGAGCCTATAGAGGAGCGGGGCCTCCTCTTCCTTGGCCAATGGCTGGGGCCCATATCAGCCAGCGTTTCACACTCGTCCAATGACAAGATCCAGTGTGCCGAAAAACTTATTATAAGACTGGTCCTATAACTTTTTGTTAGGACCACCAATCATATTGTAACATCTGTCTCTCTCTCCTCTTCAAAACTCCACCTCCTAGAAAAATAAGGAAAAAAAACGCATACTTTGGATGCTACCAGGTTATTATAAGACTAGTCCTTAATAAGTTATTCCCAGAGCGCCGCCCGGGAAAGGCAGCACCGATGAGTACATATGGAACCCGATCACTAAGTCATAATCGAGCATAAGGTGTATCCTGCTCCTACTCTTAGTTAAACAAGGAACACGAAGTCCATGTGTTTCTTTACCGTGAGCGGGCGCACTGTTCTGGGCATGACCGCAACTGATCCCGTCGCTGCTTCCACGGTCAGCCATTGCCTGCGTGTGACGGGACTGTGACACCTATACACAGATCATCTACATGACAGGGGCTATCGCTGCCACAGATCTAACCTCGGAAGGAACTTGTGGTGGTTTGAAGGAGTTTCTGACCTCATCCATCCCTCTTCAGACCTACGGGTTGGCGCCTAGCTTGCCGACATGGAGCTCCACTGTAAGGTCTGGCTCCGACATGACTTCCTAGGAAGCCTTTTCATTCTGTGAATAGGAATTCGGAAATTTTGGATTTAGTTCATACAGATATCTGTGAATTTAATGGTGTTGCTACGAGAGATCAAAAGCGTTATTTTATAACTTTTATTGACGATGCGAGTAGATACTGTTATGTCTATTTACTTAGAAGTAAAGATGAGGCATTGGATAAATTTCAAATTTATAAGAAAGAAGCTGAAACTCAAACCGGTAAAGTACTTAAGCGATTAAGGTCTGATAGGGGAGGAGAGTATACCTCAAATTTGTTTTTGGAATTTTGCCAATTGCATGGTATAGTTCATGAGGTAACTACTCCTTATTCACCACAATCCAATGGGATAGCTGAACGTAAAAATCGAACTTTAATAGATATGGTAAATACCTTACTCCAAACATCCGGATTACCCAACTTTATGTGGGGGAAGCTTTGAATACGTCTTGCCATATTCTGAATAGAGTTCTACATAAACATTCAGAGAGTAGTCCGTTTGAGTTGTGGAGAGGAAGGAAACCGAGTCTTAAATATCTTCGAGTGTGTGGGTGCCTTGCAAAGGTACTTGTCCCTGAACACAAAAGGAAGAAATTAGGACCGAAAACGGTTGATGCCATATTCTTAGGTTATGTAGAGACAAGTTATGCTTATAGATTCTTGATTGTAAAATCAGATATCTCTGGCATTGAGGTCAATACGATTGTGGAATTACGTGATGCTACATTCTTTGAGGATGTGTTTCCTATGAAAACTGGTGTGCCCAATGAAGTTTCTCAAGAAGATTCATTTACCACAGGTTCCATTCCCGAGCACGTGGAAAGGATGACAAATGTGGGGGGGGGGGGCAACTCAGAACAAGCTATTTCTGAATCTGATGATTCTGAAGAAATAGTTGAACCAAGGAGAAGTAAACGGCCTAGGACATCAAAAGACTTTGGAAGTGAGTTTCTCACTTACAATGTTGAGGATGATCCTGTTACTTTCAAACAAGCTATGGAATCTCCAGAAGCTAAGTTTTAGAAAGAAGCCGTTAATGATGAAATCCAATCAATCCTCTCGAATGGAACTTGGGAATTGGTGGATTTGCCTCCTGGTTGTTCTGCAGTTGGTTGCAAATGGATTTTTAAGAAGAAACTTAATGCAGACGGGACAATCAATAAGTATAAGGCTAGGTTAGTTGTTAAGGGTTACACACAAAGGGAAGGAATAGACTATTTTGATACCTATTCACCTGTTTTCCGCATGACCACAATCCGAGTGCTACTAGCATTGGCTTCCATTTATAGTCTCTATATCCATCAGATGGATGTGAAGACCGCGTTCTTACACGGTGATCTTCAAGAAGAGATATATATGGAACAACCTGAGGGATTTGTGGGTCGTGGGAATGAGTCCAAAGTGTGTAAACTTGTTAAGTCATTATATGGCTTGAAACAAGCCCCTAAGCAATGACATGAGAAGTTTGATTCTGTGATATCATCGTTTGGCTTTATTTCTAATGAATTTGATAAGTGTCTCTACTGCAAGGTTGTCGATAATGGATTCTTTTTGTTATGCTTATACGTCGATGATATCCTGCTTTTTGGTTCCGATATGAAAGTAGTAAAAGAGACAAAGTCATTCTTGTGTAGTAAGTTTGAGATGAAGGATATGGGTGTCGCTGATGTGATTTTAGGGCTTAAAATCATAAGGTCTACTGATGGTATAACTCTCTCTCAGTCTCACTATGTTGAGAAGATACTGGAGAGGTTTGAGTACACATCACGTAAACCTATTAAGACTCCATATGATTCATCCAAACCCTTGTTCAAGAATGAGACTGGGGTTCCAGTGTCTCAATTACGATACTCTCAGATTATCGGAAGTCTGATGTATCTTATGAACTGTACACGTCCAGACATTGCGTTTGCCGTGAACAAGTTAAGTAGATACACCAGTTGTCCCGACAAGACCCATTGGGAAGCTCTTGACAGAGTTCTGAGGTATATCAAGGGAACACGTTCCCTTGGGCTGCATTATGGTAAACATCCTTCCGTAGTCGAAGGATATAGTGATGCAAGCTGGATTGCCGTGAATTCTGGGTGTAATGATGTCTTAGGATATGTATTCCTGTTGGGAGGAGGAGCTGTTTCCTGGAGGTCTAAGAAACAGACCATATTGTCTCGGTCCACTTTTGAAGCAGAGTTGTGTGCTTTAGATGAAACTGGATTGGAAGCTGAATGGCTACATGTACTTATGTCTAGTTTACCTATGGTAATGAAGCCGCTTCCTACAATTTCAGTTCACTGTGACAGTACTACAACTATTGCTAAGATAAAGAGTTTCAAGTACAATCAAAAACAGCGTAGACACATCCAAGTCAGATTGAAATTTGTAAGGGAGTTAGTGTCTAATGGGGTCGTGGCTGTGGACTACGTCGGTACCAAAGATAATACAGCTGATCCTTTCACTAAAGGTCTTACTTTGGCTTTAGTGGAAAAATCCAGGTTGGGAATGAGACTGAAACCCCTGTAGATTTACAGGCAGTAGCAACCCAACCCAAAAGAGTGGAGATCCCACAAATTGGGTTCAATGTGGTAATAACAAGCTGTCGGGTAAATCAGATGACACTATGTATTCTTGTTTGATGCTTCTTACATCTGTGTGTCTATTCCCTGGGAAACCTATTAGTGTCATGACTGCAAGTTAGTAAGAGAGTAGTCTCTTAATGGTGTCAAGTCTTAGGACAGGATGTTAGCAGTACATCCTTGGAGACTCCAGCTAAGTGATTGATGTTGTGTAGGCCGCAACAGGAGAATTGGGTTGTTCTCTGTTATCAATCATGATATAAAATTTTGTATGCATGGCCTTAATGCATTGTTTTCTTTTCTACCATCTCTTTATTGTGTTGTTACCAACCTATACTCTTGTACCCAAGGTTCAGGTTCAAGACTTTTGTTCACCTAGTTCCTACGAGGGTCACAGTTGGATAACTCAGGTAGATTCAAACCGAAAGGTATCTGCTGAAAGCACAATATGGAGGACTGAATGGTAGAGCACACTACACATTGGACTTTGTGGGGGATTGTTAGATACATGATTAACTACTGTACGTAAGTACTGTAGCTGCTGTTATATATAGCAGCTGGTTAGTGTAGTGCATTTAATGCATTTAATGTAGTAATCACTTATTTGGCATGGGTTAAGCCCAATGTAGTGCAGCAAGTACATGTGAGAATGTAGTGTTGTTTCTAGTGCAAATGGCAAAGAAGTTTTATCCCATATTACTCACACCTAGAACTTTTGTGGTCCTCATATGTAGGATCACATGGGGCACTAGTGTCCAAAGGAGTCCTAGGAAGGAGGTATGCTCACCTCCTTGGTGGATGGGATTGCCACATCACAACGCACACACGCACGCACGCGCGCGCGCCACGCCACGCCTCACCTCGCCTGGCCTGGCCTGGCCGGGCCGGGCTCGGGCTTGGGCTTGTGGCTTGTGGATTGTGGATTGTGGAGAATGTCTTCCGTCTTCTTTTTGCACTAGGATACAACTACGTAATTAATTACTCGTGTAATTAATTGTTGCTTTCTTATTCGGATTTCTTAAATCCTAATTAGAAAGTATTTCTCTTTTACGGATTATTCCGTATTGTGTACGAGAGCAACTGAGTGTTGCGTCTAACTGGGAATAGGATTAGGGACGCGCGTGAC